>JAWNMV010000618.1:0-37995 GCA_035043635.1 Drosophila rellima
TCTTACCGCTTGCATTAATTTACCTTAGTCTCCAGTAATTCTTAACTCGATTTCTGAGTTCCGCTTTTATCTGTTATCAGCTCCACTAAACCTCCTTGGTTCCCTAGAGGATTATCACATTTAAAAAATGTGAAATTTAAGCAATTCAAAAAATATAAACAACTAGGGGTCTTCGCCCCCTACTCACTTCGCCGCCAACACCCGGCTCGCTCCGCTCGCAATATTGAAAGTTGTCCGGCTTGTAAAAATTATACTGAATCACAATTTTATATAATATAAAATTTTTTGTTATAATAGATATAAATTTAAAGTTCGTGTCCATTGCTATAATTATTTTTTCCCTGTAATTGGATTTGCCTAAAAATCAGATTTTCTGATATGGCAGAAAATAGTCAGATTTGGCTGAAAAAAGCTAAATTTCGCGAAATAGTAGAGATTTGGGAAGAAAAGCTTATCTGCGAGTTTCGTACTAAAGGTTAATATACATCCGATTGTTCCTATGGCAGCTATAGGATAAAGTCCTTCTATATCAACCAAATTTGTTCAGGATGTAACAGGCAGTCCCATATATACAATCTGTGAGATTGGTTAAGATATCTTAAGAAACAAAAAAGTTTTCCATACTAAAGGTTAATTTCACCCGATTGTTCCTATTGTAGCTATGGGATATAGTCATCCGACTTCAACCAAATTTGGTCAGGATGTAACAGGCAGTCACATATATACAATTTATGAGTTTGGTTAAGATAACTTAAGAAACAAAAAAGTTTTTCATACTTAATGTTGTTTTGCATCCGATTGTTTCTATGACAGCTATATGATACCTCTAAAAAAAACCTCTTTACGAGGTCTAGTGACGAAAACATTTCCATACCCCAAAATTTCAGATATCCAATTTTGTGACGAACGATATTAAATTGTATAAAGGTTTTTTTTAGAAGATATCAGAAATTCTGACAGTTTGGTTTAGATAGCTCAAACAGCGAAAAAGTTTTTCATACTAAATCCTTTTTTGACAATTTTCAATGGGCACAGGGCATACAAATTTAAAGAGGTTTATATAACAGGTAGTATCTTCCTAACACACCCAAACAAACGTTATGTGTCATACACAAAAAAACGCGAAATTGTTCATACTAAAACATATTAAAATTTAAAAAAAATCGTTAGAGCCGTTTTTTCGAAAATCGCCAAAAGGTGTAATAAAAAAACCATTTTTACCTGTAGCCATTTACCTAAGTGCTTTAGAAAACAAGGGGGCTCCGCCCCCTGCTGGCTTCATTAAATTTTCGACTAATTGTTCGTATTACATCTATATGCTCTTCTGAACGGATTTAAACAAAATTCGATAATAATGTTAAAGACAATATAAAATTCCCATTTTGTAAGTTCTGTTGGGATACCTCAAAAAACAACAAACAATTTCATACTAAATTTTTATTTTCGACTGACCGTTCCTAAGGCAGCTATATAGTTATATTGTTCCGACTTTAACCCAATTTGAATATATGGAACCATTCCAAATGCATGTCAGTTTGGTCGAGATATTTCAAATACCAAACAGTTTTCATTTAAAATCTTAATTTTCGACTGACCGATCCTATGGCAGCTATATGATAAATTGATCCGATTTCAACATAATTTGAACTGAATGTAAGGGAGCATTCCAAATGCATATTCAGTCAGTTTGGTTGAGATATTTTAAACAACAAAAAAGTTGTTCATACTAAACTTGATCGTTCCTATGGCAGCTATATGATATAGTAGTCCGATTTCAACCAAACTTGTTCAGAATATAAAGGTCCATCCCAAATGCATATCCTGCCAGTTTGGTCGAGATATTTCAAAAGGACCATCCCAAATGCATATCCTATTAGTTTGTTCCGTTGCTACGATTAAAATCACTGCGGACGGCAGTCCGCGCTTGTGACGAAAGCATGTCGAAGGGTGCGAAAGGCGACAAGTAATATACACAGGAAGAATGGAAAATTTGCTATGACGATCAGGTCGAGTTATATACCGATCAAAAGGTATAGTTTCAACTTACAAACTTGCACACTAAGACTTTTGGAAACTCACCTGGTTCGTGGGATAATCAGGTGTAAGTGAGAGGGGCGAAATTTAGATGATTGCAACAAATGGGGACGTTAAGGCTTTTTGGTAAATTTTTTTATTTTATTATTATTCTTAACAAAAATACGCGTCAAATGACACCTTGATCATCAAAAATCGATCAATGGCTCGAAAGTTAAATAAATTTAAAAAATTAAGACGCCTTCCCAAAACGAGATGAAAATTTAGTCCTTTTGTTTGTTTGTTTGCTGTTTGTTTGTTTCAAGGGTTGAAATAGCTAAAATGTGGGAATGAGGATCTATTCCCAATCATAAAATTAGAAACTTTTGTTCTATGACTTTTTCAAAAAATCGATAGTTTAGCGGGAAACCGCTAAAATTTGCTAATCTTAAAACCACTAGTATCCAAACGATAGAAGCTACAGATATGTTCTATATATCGTTGGAAAAGTATTTTGAATGGCTTTCAGGCATACCTTTAAACTTTTTATATCCTGTGCCCATTGAAGATGGTCAATAAGGGTATATGGTCTTGTGACCCTACAAAGTATATATATTCTTGATCAGTATCAATAGTCGAGTCGAATGAGCCACGTCCGTCTGCCTGTCCGTCTGTGCGTGTGTTTGAGCCAAAGGATCTCTGAGACTATAAGAGCTAGAGAATTCAAACTTGGTATGTAGATTCCTGGAAAGCGGGCGTAGATCAAGTTTGTTTTTAAATTTGGATCATACCACTATATCATATAGCTGCCATAGGAACGATCAGTCGAAAATCAAGTTTTAGTATGAAAAACTTTTTTGTTGTTTGAAATATCTCGACCAAACTAATAGGATATGCATTTGGGATGGTCCTTTTGAAATATCTCGACCAAACTGGCAGGATATGCATTTGGGATGGACCTTTATATTCTGAACAAGTTTGGTTGAAATCGGACTACTATATCATATAGCTGCCATAGGAACGATCAAGTTTTAGTATGAACAACTTTTTTGTTGTTTAAAATATCTCAACCAAACTGACTGAATATGCATTTGGAATGCTCCCTTACATTCAGTTCAAATTATGTTGAAATCGGATCAATTTATCATATAGCTGCCATAGGATCGGTCAGTCGAAAATTAAGATTTTAAATGAAAACTGTTTGGTATTTGAAATATCTCGACCAAACTGACATGCATTTGGAATGGTTCCATATATTCAAATTGGGTTAAAGTCGGAACAATATAACATATAGCTGCCTTAGGAACGGTCAGTCGAAAATAAAAATTTAGTATGAAATTGTTTGTTGTTTTTTGAGGTATCCCAACAGAACTTACAAAATGGGAATTTTATATTGTCTTTAACATTATTATCGAATTTTGTTTAAATCCGTTCAGAAGAGCATATAGATGTAATACGAACAATTAGTCGAAAATTTAATGAAGCCAGCAGGGGGCGGAGCCCCCTTGTTTTCTAAAGCACTTAGGTAAATGGCTACAGGTAAAAATGGTTTTTTTATTACACCTTTTGGCGATTTTCGAAAAAACGGCTCTAACGATTTTTTTTAAATTTTAATATGTTTTAGTATGAACAATTTCGCGTTTTTTTGTGTATGACACATAACGTTTGTTTGGGTGTGTTAGGAAGATACTACCTGTTATATAAACCTCTTTAAATTTGTATGCCCTGTGCCCATTGAAAATTGTCAAAAAAGGATTTAGTATGAAAAACTTTTTCGCTGTTTGAGCTATCTAAACCAAACTGTCAGAATTTCTGATATCTTCTAAAAAAAACCTTTATACAATTTAATATCGTTCGTCACAAAATTGGATATCTGAAATTTTGGGGTATGGAAATGTTTTCGTCACTAGACCTCGTAAAGAGGTTTTTTTTAGAGGTATCATATAGCTGTCATAGAAACAATCGGATGCAAAACAACATTAAGTATGAAAAACTTTTTTGTTTCTTAAGTTATCTTAACCAAACTCATAAATTGTATATATGTGACTGCCTGTTACATCCTGACCAAATTTGGTTGAAGTCGGATGACTATATCCCATAGCTACAATAGGAACAATCGGGTGAAATTAACCTTTAGTATGGAAAACTTTTTTGTTTCTTAAGATATCTTAACCAATCTCACAGATTGTATATATGGGACTGCCTGTTACATCCTGAACAAATTTGGTTGATATAGAAGGACTTTATCCTATAGCTGCCATAGGAACAATCGGATGTATATTAACCTTTAGTACGAAACTCGCAGATAAGCTTTTCTTCCCAAATCTCTACTATTTCGCGAAATTTAGCTTTTTTCAGCCAAATCTGACTATTTTCTGCCATATCAGAAAATCTGATTTTTAGGCAAATCCAATTACAGGGAAAAAATAATTATAGCAATGGACACGAACTTTAAATTTATATCTATTATAACAAAAAATTTTATATTATATAAAATTGTGATTCAGTATAATTTTTACAAGCCGGACAACTTTCAATATTGCGAGCGGAGCGAGCCGGGTGTTGGCGGCGAAGTGAGTAGGGGGCGAAGACCCCTAGTTGTTTATATTTTTTGAATTGCTTAAATTTCACATTTTTTAAATGTGATAATCCTCTAGGGAACCAAGGAGGTTTAGTGGAGCTGATAACAGATAAAAGCGGAACTCAGAAATCGAGTTAAGAATTACTGGAGACTAAGGTAAATTAATGCAAGCGGTAAGAGTTGTATGGTATGGGCCTTCCGGCATAACCAATGGATCAGTCCTAGATACGATGCTATTGATGGAGTCCAATACGAATAACAGGTGTAATGTCCTGTTGATAGAATTGCAAACAGGATTGATTGTACTAAAGAAAGCTCCGAAAGTCCGTTAATAACTTCATGGGACTTATCAGGAAAAAGTGAATTCGAGTCATTGGGAGAAATCCATTGAACATCGGACAAATTGAAATCACCTAAAACAAAAAGCAAGTCAGTCTCGGAAAGTAAAGATGATATAAATTTAATAGCAGTCAGGTGATTATCATAAACTATTACATCAGAAAGAGGTGGAATGAAAGAACATGTTAGGTAAATGGAAAATTTATTAAAAGAAACTTTCACAGAAATGAACTCGATATCAAAATTAAAAGTCGTCGAGATCGGTTCTGATGCCAGATTAGAGTCCACGACCAACAGGACCCCAGGTTCTTTACGAGATATACGATCGCACCTATATATGGAGTATTTAGAAGAAAGAATCGAAAAGTCGGATGTGGCAGGTTTGAGCCAGGTCTCAGTAAAACAGATGACTCAAAGGAATGACTTTTGAAAAATAGACTAGATAGTTTTCTATTAGGGCCTCGTACATTTTTATTAGCTAGAGTGATAAAGGAAATACGTTTTTTGGAACTACATTTGAGATCGGGGTCCGATCTCTCTTTCGAGTAGTATTTCTCTTGTATTCAGCAACAAAGACATGTTCAGGTCAGAAGTGTTGCTGACAAATCATATCAAAAACCTTTTCTGAACATGATTCTTTAAAAGAAGAGATTTCTCTAGGATAATTAAAATTGAAATTATTCACCGAAATATCAGGATCCTGTATAATGTTTTGGATGTATGCTTTAACATCATACGAGGACTGATGGAAAGCCTAGAAACAAAAACATGCTTCATAGGTTTCGAAGGAGGAATGCCTTGGTGGGGCTTTGACATGCGAGGAGGTACGGCAGACAAAGCTTTAGCTGCCTTTACAGCTGACGTGACATATGCTATCGATATCGATACAGATATCGATTAAGATATCTCTATAAAGGGCAATAATGTTTATACTAATCCTTAATTATCGACGAATCGTTTCTATGGCATAATGTATATTATATTCTATGTATGATAATATATGATATAAATGAGTGTATGTATCAACTTGCACGAGATTATTAAATTTTTTCAACACATTAAAAGGAAAAAAATAAAAAAAAAACGAATATTAAAATATATTTGATCGTCACAAGCAAGACTCGAACCCACGACCTCTAATGCACGGGCTGGCATCCCTACCATCACACCCATGGACCGATTGTGTTGGCGCTGACATGTGTTATACGTACATTCAGGCAGACAATTTACATAAACGAAAAACATAAAATTCTGCATGCACCGCCCGGACTTAAACTCGCGTCACATGTTTAGTATCACTTCGACCAATGTGCCGTCTAGGCAGACGCTGGCTAGCTCGATATACATACATACATACATACATTCTGGCAGAGAAAATATAAAATGAATTATTAATCATTTAAATTCTATTTCCTTGCTGCCACAAACTTTTTAATATCTTCACTATTTATAAACCAATCCTGTTAAAAATTGGTGATTAGATGCTGCGCATGATCCTACACCCTTTGGCATAAAAAAAAATTAAAGATTTAACCTACAACCCTAATTTAAGGGTGTTGTTATGTTTTTTCGAATTACGCCCCCTACAGAGAGCGTAGCGAAATTTCAACATAAACTCGATCTGCCTGACTTAATGGGGAGTCTATATTCCAAATTTGGTGGTCCTAGCCTTTACCATCTCTGTGACCCTTTTGTTTACACGGACAGAGGGAGGACAGAGGACAAGGGTATATCGACTCCGCTGTTGATGCTGATCACATATATATACATACATATATATACTTTATGGTGTCGGATATGCTTCCTTCTGCCCTTTACATACTTTGGTACAAACTTAATATACCCGCTCAGGGTATAAAAATAGGAATCATAAATTAGGAATTTCAACTAAGAAAAATATTCAGGGTAAAAAAATCTGTCAATTAGAACTCGAGATATATTCAAAAGCGTCGAAACAACTTCAAAAATTGAAAAAAAAAATCAATATTTCGAAAACGCTCCCTCGAAAAAATTGTAATTGCGGTTTTTGTGTTTAGTGAGAAACCCATACTTAGATTTAATTCACAGCACATTTGTTAGATTTAATAAACGAGTGATATTAAACACTTTTTACTGGCGAGCAGTTTCGACTCACTACGTACCAAGCTTAAAGTCAAATATGTACTGAAACTTAGTACTGAAACTTAAAAAAATTCTCAATATTTTTCTCTCGACGAACAGAAAGACAAGTTGCCAATGCAACACGAACAAATAACAAATAGTTGAGTGGTAACTCTATGTGGTTTGTTTTAAGTTTGAACAAGCAGAACTGATTTGGGTAAAAAGAGGAGAGAATAGGCAAAAAACAAAATATTTAATTTATGGCCACAAAAACAATTTCAGTTTTCGTTCTTGCTTATAATCTTCCAATATTGTCGTCGTTATTGACAAAATTCACAGTGTTTTTTAAGCTCATGTGAAAGCATTAACATGTCTGGCCAAGAAAATGGCTTTATATATAAGCCTAAGTGCCGACTCTCATTTGAAATTAGACGAATATCAAAATTGAAAATTTTGAAAGTTTAATTACAGGATTTTAAACTAAAATATTAACTACATTGGAGTAGGCACTGTGTTGGGTATTTTTCTTTCTCCCGGTCGATGTTATTGTCTGAGCGTTTTGAAAGACCACTGAGATGGAGGAAAATTACAAATTACATACCAGTTAAGAACAAGGGGGCTCCGACCCCTGCTCGCTTCGCTCTCCAACCCTCGGCTCGCTTCGTTTTCAAGGAATTGCGGCTATAGTCGAGTGTGCTCGACTGTAGGATACCCTGTGCCCTGGCACTCCGATAGCACTCTTTTAGGCACGCCGACGTTCTGATGGTGCCGCATTAAATTTTCGACTAGTCGGTATTACATCTATATGATCTAGTGAACCGATTTAAACCAAAAACCCAACTACAAAGTTCATACTAAATCATAATTTGTTCCTATGGCAGCTTACGATATAGTGATCTGATTTCTACCAAATTTGGTCAGTGTTTAATCTTTTTTTATAAAATATCAATTATAAATATAAGCTGATTATATTGAAATGTAAACATTTCAACAGGGCCAGAATGTCTAATTTTATAAGTTATTAGACAAAAATTTCCCACTAGAACCTAAGACTCTAGAAATAGATAAGCCCTGGGACAGAATAGTTTAGCTATCTTACACGCTGGCAATAAGTAATTTAAGGAAAAGTTCGGCGTCCAGGTACGTGAAGTAATAAATAAAACGTATATTTTACTTGGCAGAATCTCTCCAGAAGAGACTGCTCAATTTAACACTGAAAAGTCCGATAGCGCGTGCTAAGAATACTCAAGAAGAGTACCGGCCATAGCTAGGAAGTTAAAATATGCATTGAGCGAATATCAGGCAGTTTTGAATAGAGTCAAAACAATAATGTAACAATACAGCTATGTACTCGATGAAGAATGCCCTAAATTCAGCAATTGACCATGAAGTGTTTTCGGATGCATATGAGACACTGTCAATGGCCATGGATGCGTTCGAGCGTTTGCAACGAGATATTATAAATATAATCTGGAACGCAAATGTAAATTTTTTGGATAGTTTGCTTCCAACAACACAATTTCAAAAGCAAATCCAAAGAATTGTTCTGAATATGCCAGAAGGGGTACAGTTGCCAACACTGGACCCGCTTGAGCTCGGTCGGATTTCAAAAATAACGACAAGGACAACAAGCTCAACCATTCTGTTTAATGTAAGGATTCCGCTAATAAGTCACAAGAAGCTGAGAGCATTCCAAGTGTATCCGCAACCGATTCAACACACTTCTCGATTCGTCAGCATCAATCCAGAATATAAATATGTGTAATGGATGATGCTAAGACAGTTTACTATGGCATGTCCGAAAACAACTGGGAACAAAATGGATGAACTGACATTGTGTGCACAACGGCACCCCCTCTCCAACGTGAAGGCAGCGACTAACTGTGAAGTGCTGTTACTGCTCAAAGGATCGACAATATCAGAGAGCTGTTACGTAAATATAATGCAGCCTAGGAACATTTGGGACCAACTTCAGAAGCCAAATTCATGGTTGTTTTCAATTCCAACCAAAATAACTGCTGATGTCTTCTGTGAAAGCGTGCCTAACCCAATTGAGCTATCTGGACAAGGAATCCTTCAACTTCAACCTGGATGCTATCTCCATTCGGAGGAAGTCAGTTTGTGGGCATATGAAGATTTGACCACAGATGTGGATTTCTGGATACCAGCCCTCAATCTGATTACTCAGCTGCCGTCGGTGGAGCATATCAACCTGGAAGGAGAGCTGCGAACATTTAAAATCTCCGAGTTGCCACGTCAAGGGCGGATCCTAGGTTTTCCTGTTAATTTAGACCTACATCACGCAGCTCACTACTCCGCCAGCGCCACAACAGCGATAATAATTTAAACCAGATGAACTCCCAATTTTTGATAAATAATTATTATAAGAACAAAAGGTTTATTTGTGGCGGAAATATAGTCTAAAAAGATATCAAAAAAAAAAGAAAAAGACAACTTGAATACATGATTAAAAAAAAAATAATAATAATTACAACAAAACGGCAAATATATATTAAAAAAAAAAGAATAAGGGAAAAACAAAAATGTTGTTATACATATACATACACATACATATACAAGCCGTTTACGCGGGCTAGAAAATATGAAATTTTGAGTATTTGAAAGTTACATCTTTCAACAGGGCCACGATGTTTAATCTTATTTTATAAAATATCAATCATAAATATAAGCTGATAGTATTAAAATGTAAACATTTCAACAGGGCCAGAATGTCTAATTTTATAAGTTATTAGACAAAAATTTCCCACTAGAACCTAAGACTCTAGAAATAGATAAGCCCTGGGACAGAATAGTTTAGCTATCTTACACGCTGGCGATAAGCCGCAGACCTAAGTCAAGTGGTCTACGCACAGATACGGAGTTTTCCACACCATCTGCGGGTGGTAAGAAGACGACACCATGTGCAGCAAGTATTGATTGTTTAGGTTACTTATAGTAATAGTTTTAAGTATCTTAAGATAATGATATGGTTTTCAATAAAGCTGCCGAGACTCTCGGCAGATCAGTCCGAAAACCAACTCCGAGCTGTGCCCCCATTATTTCGCCGCGTCGATACTCCACTCGTATTTTTCAGTCAGGATGTATGATACTATTCCAGTTGCATGTTCTGTCAGTTGGATCGAGATATCTCAAACAACCAAAAAGGTTTTTTGTACTAAAACTTAATTTTGGTGTAGTGGTCTTATTTTGATCAAGTTTGGTCAGAATGTATGATACTTTCCCAGATGCGTATTTTGTCAGTTTGGTTGAGATATCCTAAACAAAAAAATAGTTTTTCATACTAAAGCTAGGTTCTCACTGCCTCACGATGTGACAACATATTTTGATATGATTTGTGATGCTTTACAGAGCACGTCAAAGTGTTCACAAAAAAATTGTGCTTCACACAATTGTGAAAAGCCTTGTGAAGAACCTTCGATGTGAACACTGTCAGTAAATGTGACAGAGCATCGCAAAACATCACAAAGAATCAAATTGTTCAATAAGGGTAGGAAAAAAGTAGGAATTGAACAATTAACAGTGATTTCGTTGTTATTGGCCAAATTCAAGTAATTGTCTTCGTTCTCACTTGTGTGCAAGACATTTCTCTGCTAGAAAAACTCTTAACAGTTCGATGTTCTTTTAGGCCTGTCAGCTGTTTGCAAACAGTGCTGGACAACGCCAGTTCCTTATCTGGCATCTCCGTTCTTTCTTGAGTCTCAGGATCTACTAGCGGAGATAAATGTAAAGTTCTTCTTCTTCACATTACGCCAGTGTTTTTTTTATATTGAGTTCAGGTTTCTTCGAGGCCTTTTTTTAAGTGTCAGTACTATGCTTAACATAAGAATTTGACATATATAATGTTCCGTGGGCCATTTTAATTGATTCTATTGAAAAATGTTTGTCACGTTTGCATGCGAGTGAAAAAATTGTATGGAGGATGGCAACATTATTATGCAAACGACAACATCTTATTTTTTTTCATTTGTAACTTTAAACAATTGTTTAAATATTTGCAAGTATATAAGGGAAACAAAGAGACACTTCAGTTTGAAAAACGATGATTACATTAACAGCGTGGTCAAGCGTAATGCTTCATCCATCCGAAATTAACTTTTAAGCATAAATCGGTCTTAACAGCTATTTCGGTTTGAATCATTTTTAATTTAATACGGATAAGATTACGGTTAAGGTTTTAATCCCTCATAGAAATCAATGACTATTTCAAAAATATCTCAGTTAAAATTGAACTGGACTATGAAAATAAAACATACCTGAAACAAAGTATGTTTTTCGTAAGTATGAATGAATATTACCTCCATTGGATGTTGTTAGTGTGCAAACAGGAAACAACTGAGCCTGTAAATATTGTACGCGTCCACCACTAAGTCCGTTCATATCCATAATGGGGTTGGTGAGGGAAGTGACGTTTTTCTTTTAATTAGCAAATATATTTAAAGCTTTTAAAAATAAAAAATTATTTTTGTAAAATTATTTGATTTTCTTCATTATTTGGAACACAATCAAATGTAATTCAGTTGAAAAAAACACACCGTTTTCACTGTTATGCTCGTCTGCTACTGGCATTTTATGCGGCATTTCATCGCGTCGTGCAAAATCAGACTGAGTCGTTCAGAGCCATTGAGGTCGCACTCGAGCCAACAGCGGCAATTGTTAAAAAAACAAAACAATACTAGCTAGTCGCTATCGTTGCCTATTTCAAGACTAAGTGCAAGGTACACCTGCTTTGTATTTGACTCACGCTCTAAACAAAACAAATTCAAAAAAAATGCAACCAGTCTTGGATACGGCAATGACTTTGCCATAAACTACGTTGTACAAATAATATTTAGCTATCACAATTGGTTTGATTCAAATCAACGCCATCTAATATTAATTTATTCGTCAAAAAAATACATATATTATCGAATACTCGCTGATCTTGTCTCTTCTTTTACTGTTGGACATATACCAAACAGGTGTCACGAATTTGCTAGCTAAATTGACAATTAAGCGTCTCAGCATCGGCATTATATCACCAAGACATGGCGGCAATGATCTTGATCAAATATTTTTGTGTTTTCTATTTTGGCACGGTGTCGTGACTTTCAAGGTTAGTATCTTTTATTTTGGTTGTAGCCACAGGCTGCTTTATTTATAATGTGCTAAATGGTATACTGATTTTGTCTGTACGTATAATTACAAAAGAAACAATTTAAAGAAATTTTAAGAAACAATTTTACGCATCGAACAGTCTAAGAGAGCACTGACGCTATAACGTACTTGCACGTACAGAAGTGCAAATTCATGATACAATTGTATGTAAGGGTCTGGGTATCTCATAGTCGTACCCTAGAGCGTTCCTGATATTAAGAAACAATTCGTATGTACAGCATATATAGTAATAACGTAAATTTCATTTGCTTACTATATTTTTCAAAATAAAGCTGATTTCTATACTCTTTCTCAATAAATTTAAATTTATTGGTAAAAATGAGTATAATGAAAAAATGGAAATGTACATAAAGTCTGTCAAGGATGACTTTGCATTTGGTTTCATTAAATTGGATCAGTAAACATGAGGGCTCGCTCCATGCTCTCTTCGCTCTCGGGGAGTCGAGTGTACTCAACTCGCCAGCCCTGGGCTCGCTTCTCTCACAGGCAGGCTATCATTCCGATAGCCTACGTATGTGCACATATACTAAGTAAAGGGATTTCCAATAAGGACATAACAATTTCGAATCCTTATATGTCGCACCCTTAAACTTTTTTAATGAACTGTCAATGTCAAAATTTTCATCATGGTAAAGTTCATCAACCAGCAACGTTTGGAAATTATTAAAAATTACTACCAATATTCTGCGTCAGAGGTCGCGATTTTATGTGCGTTTACTCCACTTTTCGGCCGTAATAATCGTCCCGGTGCCACTAGCTACATAGCACGCAGTGCAATCGATTTATCTAAACGCAAATTCGGTGAACATGCTATCTCGAAAAATGGTCCGGTCGATTGACCGTCTAGTTCAGGCGATCTAACGCCATTGGATTTCTTTTTATGGGGCTTTATCAAGACACATGTCTATGCCAACAAGCCAGAAACTTTAGACAAACTTAGAGACAACATCCAACGCGAAATTGTAAGCGTTCCGGTCGAAATTTGTGCCAATGTGGTGGAAAAGTGGGTCCAAAGAATCGACCGCTGTAAACAGGCTCGTGGTGGTCATATGACCGAAATCGACTTTCATTCATAAAATGTAATGCTTTGCAATACACCCACAATAAATTTTAACTCAATATCTCCAACATATCTGTTTTATTAATAGATAAAATTGTTATGTCCCTAATTTCCGCCCCCAGATCGCTTTGCTCGCAAGATGGTGCGGCCGAGTGTTCTCGACAATAGATTACTCTGTTCTTATGAACCGATAGCCTAATACGTTCCAACAACAAAAAAGCTCTTCCTACTAAGCAGGGATGTAAAGGACCATCCCATATGTCTATTCTGTCAGTTTTGATCACGATATAAAGGTCTAACCCTAATGCATATCCTGTCAGTTTAGTCGAGATATTTCAAACAACAAAAAAGTTGTTCATACTAAAACTTGATTTTGGGCTGTTCGTTCCTATGACAGCTATATAATATAGTGTTCCGATTTCAACCCAATTTCATCAGGAAGAATATAACCATCTCAAATGCATTTCTTGTCAGTTTGGTCGAGATATTTCAGACGTCAAAAAAGTTGTTCATACTAAAACTTGATTTTGGTCTGATCGTTCCTATGACAGCTATATAATATAGCTGTCTCATTTCAACCAAATATAATCAGGATACATAGGACCATCCCAAATCTATATTATATCAGATTGGTTGAGATATTTCAAACAACAAAAAAGTTTTTCTTACTAAAATTTGTTCTTAGAATGATCGTTCCTATGGTAGCTATATGATGTAGCAGACCGATTTCAACCAAACTTGGTCAGAATGTATAAGATCACCCCAGATCCATATTCTGGTAGATTGGTTAAGATATATTTTAAATTGTCTTGCGTGATCTGCTTGCAATATACACGAATCCACATACTAAGTTTGGAGTCTCTAGCATTTATAGTCTCTAAGATCTAGGCGCTCTTACAGACGGACGTACAGATAGACTCGTGTCTTGAAACTGATCAGGAATATATATATATATGTACTAAATGGGGTCTGCCACGCCTATTTCTGACTGTTGCGTACTTTTTTTTGTGACAAAGTTAATAGACCCCTGTACTTTTTTTAGGTACGGGGTCTAAAAATGCACAAAATGAATCAATGAAGGATCAAAGTAAAAGCGAATAGACCATTGAGTTAAGCATTAGAGAAAGCGAGACAGCGATATGCTTTTTGATTGATGATTTTCGACAGATCCTTCTTATGGCAGCTATATGATATAGTGCTCCGATTTCAACCAAATTTGGTAGGGATGTATGGAACTATCTCTGATGCTTATTCTAACAGTGTGGTTGAGATATCTCAAAAAGGGAAAACATTTTCGTAAGGAGTTTATAAAAATTATAAGGAGTATATATAACAGGTAATACCTTCCAAACACACCCAAAAAACGTTATGCGTTACACATCAAAAAACGCGAAATTGTACATACTAAAACATATTACAAATTAAAAGAAATCGTTAGAGCCGTTTTTCTAAAATCGCCAAAAGGTGTGATAAAAAAGCTATTTTCACCTGTAGCCATTTACCTATATGCTTTAGAAAAAAAGTTGAAAGGTATGCCTGAAAGCCCTTCAAAATACATTTCAACGACATATAGAACATATCTGTAGCTTCTATCGTTTGGATACTGTGGGCGTGTCAATTTTAGCGGGTTTTAGTGATTTCTCGCTAAACTAGCGATTTTTCGACAAAATCGTAAAACAAACGTTTCTAGTTTTTTGATGGGGAATCGAACCACATTCACAAATATAAGCTATTTCAAAGCTTTGATACAAACAAACAGGACGACTGAGTTGTCATCTCATTTTGGGAAGGCCACTACAAGTATCAAATTTAATTATCTTGTGAACCAGTGGTCGGATTTTGATGATCGAGGTGTCATTCGACGTGTATTTTATTTCATAAAAATAATAATAAAATAAAAAACGTCCAACGTCCCCATTTGCTGCAATCATCTAAATTTCGCAACTCTCATTTACATCCGATTATTTCACGAACCAGGTGAGTTCTCAAAAGTCTAAGTATGCACTTTTATTAGTTAAAACTATACCTTTCAATCGGTATAAAACTCGATCGACCTGATCGGACAGTCATAGCAAATTTTCATTCTTCCTGTGTATATTGCTAGTCGCCTTTCGCACCCTTCGTGATGCGTTCGTCACTACCTATTGTCAATATTGTTCTGTGATTGACAGTTTGACTATTTTTACGCCAACATAATTACTAATCCTGTATTTGTATTTGAATTTTGGGAGCTGACTTTGACAGAGGCTCTCAGGTAAGCAATCGAATGAAAATGCCATTTTCAAACTAATTATCTGTCAAAACATTAGAGAGTGAAAAATAGAAATCATACATATATCTTGAAGAAACAATAACGTAGCAAAAGGCTTCCACGTATATGTATGTATATATTGATGCACGCAATACAGTTTTTGAAGCCATGTCTTTTTTAAACCTGATATATTAAAATATCAGTCAAATGTTTTATTTCAAATCAATAAAAATTGAATTTCCGCTATCCTCTGTTACCATAAAATTAATTTTTTCACAAATTTTGCCTTTTAAATTATTCTCACTTGGCGCCACTGTGCGTTGGCTTTTCACCCAAGCTCACTAATCTTTTAAATAAATAAAAAGATGGCTGAAAAAAATAGATCGCAGTTCAAGTACTGTAAATCGCTATTTAGAAAAAAATTAAATAATATGGACATCAATTTCAAGGAAGGAAAAGATCACATTCGCTAGCAAAAATAGTTCAAGTTCATAAGAGATTTGGTTACCCGGGATATGTATGCAAATAATTGGTAATTATTGGTCTTTATCGATTAAAAAAGTATAAATTTGGGTGAACCTGATAAATTTTGGTGAACCTGATATATTAAAATACCTTTTTAAAGAACTGTGAGAAGAGGAATTCAAGACGATATCGCAGCTGTGTGGCAGTCATTTTACGGAACGATTAATTTTGTTTTGCTGAACAGAGAAAGAATGGATTTTGCTTTAAGTCACTATTTAAATTTGTATCTCCTAAAATTAAAACTCTTTTTACATTTTCACCATGGATTTCACAACAAAATTCTATTTACAGTTCTTGTGTAGTCAAAAAGTTTATTTCAAATTAATAAAATTATCCTATGACTTGGTAGCCTCCTTCTTCAGTCTTATACATGATGGAAAAGGTTTTAATATGGTACTAAGGGGCTCCGCCCCCTGCTCGCTTCACTCCAACTCCCGGCTCACTTCGCTCGCAAAATTAAAAGATGAAAAATTAAATTTCCACGGTCCTCTGTTTTAAATTTTGCCCTGCAGTTGGACTTGGGCCGAGTCAAATTTTTGGAGAATACAGTCACATCTGGGATAGCGCCCGTTTTGGCGCGAAAATCCAGGTTTAGCGGGAAATAAGCCAAGTTTGGCGGAACAGTCCAGATTTGACAAGAAGAGCTAATCTGTGAGTTTAGTTGAGATATCTCATAAAAGAACAAAGTATTTTTTACAAATGGTTAATTTGCATCCGATTGTTCCTATTGCAGCTATTTGATATAGCTACCCGATTTTGGCCAACTTTGGTCAGGATGTAACGGGCAGTGCCAAATATACAATCTATGAGTTTGGTTGAGATATCTTAAAAAACAAAAAAGTAATTTATACTAAGCAATTCCCTGAACTTTGACCTACTTACAGGACGAATTTCGCAAAAAAAACCGTCCTTGTGCACGATTAAACTGTATCACCTGTGTTGTGTGAAAATTTAAGCTTTTTAGGCTTAACCGTCTACACGCTGATAGGTCGGTTAGTCAGTCAGTCAGGGCAAAGAATTTTATGTATATTGTGACATATTCATGTCTACATAAGGTAAGTATTTTTGTATTATCAGCAGAATTGATCCTATTTACGTAAAATGACATTCAACATTAATTTCCTCATAAGACAATTTTGTGACGAACGATATTAAATTAAATATATAATTTATTCTTAAAAAAATAGTTGGCATTCATCACATTGCGCAATGGGGTACCAGCCCTTCTTACCTAATAAAAATAACTTTTGGTGCAGTGCCGAATGCCAATCCTTTTTTTTTTAAATATTAAATATTCGAAGTATTTAATTTTTTTCCAATTTTCGAAGTTCCGACATTTCTGAGTATATTTCCAGTTCTATTCAACCGATTTGGTCAGCAATATGATATTGTAGACCGATTTCAACCAAATTTGGTCAGAATGTATAGGACCATTCCAGATGCTGATTCTGTCAGATAAGTATAAATATCTCAAACAACAAAAAAGTTTTTCATACTAAAATTTGATTTTCGACTGATCTTTCCTAAGGCAGCTATATGATATAGGGGTCCGACTTAAACCAAATTTAGTCAGGATGTAAAGGAAAAAGGAAAGTTAATAATCTGCAAGTTTGATTGAAATATCTTCAGAAATAACGAAAATTAAAACAATTAATCTAAATGTTTCCAGAGCGATATGTGAGCATTTAAACTCAAAAAATGACAACAAAAAAACTATTTTCGAACTTATTAAAATCGCTAGCATCTCAACTACTGGGCCGATCTTAATACTGTGTGAGAGAGATTTGTAGAGAGTTTACTAACCTTCAGTTTGATTTGTTGCTTGGCATTCGGCACATTGCGCAATAACGCCCCAATCCTTCTTACCTAATAAAAATAGCTTTTTTGCGCAGTGCCGAATGCCAAACTTTTTTTTTATGAATAAGTTATATATTCAATTTAATATCGTTCATTACAAAATTGGATATCAGTAATTTTCGGGCATGGAAATATTTTCGTCACTAGAATTTTACCTCGTAAAGAGGTTTTTTTCAGAGGATATCAGACGTTTTTGAATTTGTCTGTATCAAGCCTAAGTACCATGAAAAAAAATTAATTAAGAGGAAGACCCAACAAGTCCAACTCATTTGAATTAATTAATTACCGCCTTCTTGCAAAACAAAAACAAACTATCTGGCAACACTGAAGCAAAATCTGTCTTTTGTGGGTTCTATTGTGCACTACTTGCATTGTTCCTGATACCATCATTCAATGCTAAGGAATTTAGATCGTCAGACAATACGTAATATGAAACACTTTTTTTTTGTTTGAGATACCTCCACCAAACTGACAGAATGTGCATATAGATGCTCCTTTAAATCCTGACCAAACTTGGCTGAAATAGAACCACGATATCATATGGCTGTCATAGGAACGATCAGTCGAAAATCAAGCTTCAGTATGAAAAACTGTTTAGTTGTTTGAGATATCTCAACCAGTCAACAGAATATGCATCTGGAGCTATCTTATACATTCTGACCAAGTTTGGATAAAATCGGTGCGCTATATCATATAGCTGTTATGGGAACAATCAGTCGAAAATCGAGCAAAATGTATAAAAAACTTTCTTGTTTATTGAGGTATCTGAACCAATAAAACAGAATATGCATCTAGGGTAATCTTATACATTCTGACCAGGTTTGGTTGAAATCGGTCTGCTATATCATATAGTTGCCATATATATCATTTCTGGAGAAAACACAATCAGACTCGCAAATTGGAAAATTTCTTTTGTGGATAGCGGGCGCAGATCAAGTTTGTTTTAAATCTTAGATGCCACGCCTCTTTCGCTTGCCAATCGCAAAAAACGATTATCAGACGCGATCTTTAATAAAACACTTCTTAATTAAACAGGAAGATAAGAAGTAAGCCCATTAAATGACCCTGAAAATTTCAAAGCGATTGACCTATATATAAAGTAGAAATTTAGATTTTGCTTTTAATTCACTTAAATCAAAATCACAGTCATTTTGGTGCGAACGCAAATACGAGCGATAGGCAAAATAATCGGTATCATTTGGGTACAATATTCTTTACCAATCTATTAATTTGATTTGAGTTCATATATAATTACGATTGTGTTCAAATATGTCTAGCTAGATATTTGCAAAATGCTATATGTATGTATAATGGCACTTTATATTTTTGCACATAGAGAACTCATCTCACCCAAACGAATGGCACATTCTTGCTTATTGCTTGCGGAGCGTCCACTCTCGGCTGAGAAATATTTTGAGAGTGGACACTCAGCGGAAGGGATTTTATTTTTGTGGCCGCTTGCACAGCCAGCGAAACTGAAAACATGCGCACTATGAAATACAAAAAAACGCACTAAATTTAATAAATTTGTAAATGTTGATGATCAAACAAATGTAATGATTTGTTTTATCATCTATAAATATTTAAATAACCTCAAAAATTTGTTATTAAAAATGTAGCTCGTATAGGGTATGAGAGTCTACATACAAAACCTTATTCGCAGCAACGAAAAAGTAAAGCATCGTTGCAAATTCTCTCAATCCAACATATACATACATATGTGCACATTTATTGTAAGACTCACACATACAAACAGATCGGGCACGGCCCTTGACTATTACTGTCTCTGACTGGCTATATCATGATTTGTATGTGTAAAGAGGATGAGAGATGAATATTTTCATTCTGCATGCTTTTTCGACGCGCGCTGCATTTGTGCCAGCAGAATTCGATCTCATTCCCTTTGCACACAAAATATTGCGTTTAATTCATGTTGTTAAAAAAAAAAACAAACAAAAAATTATATGGGTACACTTGATAGGATGAATATTAAAAACAATTTTTTTTAATTGTTTACAAGATTAAATAAAATGCTTAAATTAAAACAGAAATAAATACTTTTAGTAATAACCAAAATATATATTTAAAGCTTTGCCCAAATATCGTCGTGAAGCAATTCACACATACAAACAGATCGGCCAATCGCGCTCGTTTCGTCATTTTCCCCAAAAATAAAAACCATACCGCGAAGCGTCCACTCTCAAAATATTTCCCAGCAAGCAATAACGAATGGCACATTCGTTTGTATGGGATGAGTTCTCTATAGGTTATTTGGTTAGTATAAAAAGCTAAGTGCTGTGTATTCTCCTGCAGGAGAGACGACAGATCACTGCAGACGGCAGTCCGCGCTACTGACGAAAGCATCACGAATGGTGCGAAAGGCGACTAGCAATATATACAGGCAGAATGGAAAATTTGCTATAACTGTCTGATCAGGTCGAGTTATATACCTATCGAAAGGAATAGCTCTAGCTAACAAAGGTGCATAGTAAGACTTTTGGAAGCTCACCTGGTTCGTGAGATAAATGGTTCGTGGTGTAAATGGGAGGGGCGAATTTAAGATGATTGCAGCAAATGGGGCCGTTGGAGCCTTTTGGTAAAAATACGCGTCGAATGACACATCAATCATAAATATCTGTTTAGTGGTTCAAAAGATATTTAAATTTGAAATTTTTAGTAGCCTCCCCAAAATGAGATGAAAAGTGAGTTTGTCTGTTTGTGTGTTTGTTTGTATCAATGCGTTGAAATAGCTAAAATGTGTGAATGAGGATCTATTCCCAATTATAAAATTAGAATCTTTTGTTCTACGACTTTTTCAAAAAAAGCTAGTTTAGCGGGAAATCGCTAAAGTTTGCTAAACTTAAAATCACCCTAGTATCCAAACGATAGAAGTTACAGATATGTTCTATATATCGTTGAAAATGTATTTTGAAGATCTTTTAAGCATACCTTCAATCTTTTTTTCTGGAGTACATAAGTAAGAAGCTACAGGTGAATTAAGATTTCATTAATGATTTTAAAAAAATCTACACTCAAAATCACTATGAAATTATTATATGTTATAGTCAGCTTATTTCCGCGTTTTTTGACATATAACACATATCTGTGAAAATTCGTGTCGGCAAGATATTACGTATTGCCCGACTATCTTAATTCCTTTGCATTGAATGATGGCAGCAGCAACAATGCAAGCAGTGCAAGCGGTAGAGCTAGGAAAACACCGATTCCATATTATCGATAGTATCGTTTTTCACCAACATCTTTTTATTCAAATAACAAAAGTGCTAATTTCAAAGTAGTTGTCTTTCAAGACAATATTAAAAAATTAGAATCTGATAGTTCACAGTACAAATAGAAAAAGAAAAACAATTATTTTAAGAACTTGTTCATAATTTTACAACTTCCAACAGCCAACAACAATTAATTTTGCTCTTGCGCCAAAAACAGTGATCAAAAAATGCGGTCAACTATCGTTAACTATCGAAGTCGAAACATCGATAGTCTAAAAATAAATTAAAAATTCGATATATCGATACTATCGTGAGTGGTCGACCCAGCTCTAGCAAGCGGTGCACAATAGAACCCACAGCTGACAGCTTTTGTTTCAGTGATGCCAGATAGTTTGTTTTAGTTTTGCAAGAAGGCGGTATTTAATTTATTCAAATGAGCTGGACTTGTAGGGTCTTCCTGGAACGCATTTTGTCTAAATGTGTTCTTATTCTCTTTATTAATTTTTATACCCTGTGCCCATTGAAAATGGTCAAAAATTGTTTAAAGGTTTTGTGCAATGTATGTAACAGGCAGAAGGAAGAATCTCCAACCCTATAAAGTATATATATTCCTGATCAGTATCAATAGCCGAGTCGATTGAGCCATGTCCGTCTGTCCGTGTGTTTGAGCCAAAGGATCTCAGAGACTATAAGAGCTAGAAACTTGAAACCTGGTATGTAAGTTCCTGGATAGCGGGTGCAGATCAAGTTTGTTTTAAGATTTGGATCGGACCTCTATATCATATAGCTGCCATAGGAACGATCAGTCCAAAATCAAGTTTTAGTAAGAACAACTTTTTTGTTGTTTGAAATATATCGACGAAATTGACAGGATATACATTTGGGATGGTCCTATACATCCGTTCGGCAAATGGCGAAAAAGCAGCTTGGACTCAAGCCCTTCAATCTTCAAAAAGTTTAGCTCTTCACGGACAAAAACAAGCGCGTGCGACTGCAAGGATGCCGCCAACTCAAGCGTCGGGCCACAGGTCAGCAATGGGAGCGCAGCCTTCTGACGGTTGAAAAGATGTTCACAGTCGACGAGGCCTACAACCACCAAAACGACATGATCTGGTCTGCAGAAGTTCCGGGCACGTCGGCCATCGTCGAACATCGCCAAAATTTAAAGTCCGCCATGGTCTGGAGAGGCATTTTCGGCAGCGGAAAGACACCCCTGGTTTTCGTGGACTAAGGGGTCAAAATCAACCAAGAAGTCTTCCGCCGCGACATTCTCAACGCCGTGGTAATTCTGTAGGCTCAACAGCACTTCGGCGATGCGTACTGGACATTTCAACAGGACTCCGCGCCGGCCCACAAGGCGGAAATGATGCAAGACTGGTGCAAAT
The DNA here is from genome assembly GCA_035043635.1 of Drosophila rellima. Classification (NCBI taxonomy): domain Eukaryota; kingdom Metazoa; phylum Arthropoda; class Insecta; order Diptera; family Drosophilidae; genus Drosophila; species Drosophila rellima. Next base: position 22,517 of record JAWNMV010000618.1, read on the forward strand.
CCCATTTTTTTGACTTCATCTCGTCTTCTGAATCGCCGCACTACTTGCCGGATTTCAACCCGATGGACTACAGCGTGTGGTCGATTTTGGAGGCCAGGGCCTGTACTAAGCCTCACGAAAGTTTGGAGGTGCTGAAGCTATCGTTGCGCTTGAAGTGGGACCGATTGTCGCCCGATGACCTACGGCGCATCGCCGAAAATTTTAAATCACGTTTGGACCTGTGCATCGCAGCTGGAGGAGGTCATTTCGAAACCGGCTGAGAATCGTATTACAAGTGATCTCTGCTATCGCTATTTATTGTTGTTTTGCTGAATTTCATTCATTTAGTAAAATTATAATTAAAAGTGTTTGTCTCCGTTTTTTCCTGGTCACCCTGTATATCTTTCATCTGAGTTTTCCTCAGAGTATAATGAATACACTTTTTGTAGGACTTGCAGTCAAAAAATTAAATTGGGCAAGAAACCGAGAGCTTCAATAACAAATGGCATAGATTTTCTAGAGCTTCCAGAATGCTTGAAAGGCTTAACGCCTTTAGAGGAAAGGCTGTTTTCTCTCCGCCTTCCTTTTATGATAATTAAGTCTCTAGGTTATGGTAGGCAAAATTCTATTAAAAGAGGCAATGTGCCAATTCCATTGGACAATGTTATAACGTCACTTCTAAGGGCGTTTCATGAAGCTGAGGTAATTCAAATAAACTTAAAATGAAAATTGAAATACAACCATGATTTCATGGTTGAAACAGTCAGGCCTTCTAAAATTGCTGATGCAATTCAGTTTTTAGTAAACACAGAGCTGTATAGGAAACACCAGGTCACTGTTAATGAACAGTGGTTGTCTTCGTTTCCAAATAATAATACGGCTGTCCCTTTTATCGCATCAGACGATAAGGACTTAGTTTCAGATCTTCTACAAAGATCTGCTCAAGCTACTTTAAATGATCAGAATAGAATAGAGGAGGAAACTATTAACCCAGGAGGTCAAGAAACTTTATTGGAATATGTCCCTATTGAAAATGTTGCCATGCAAAGAATAGTCATTGCCCCTGGAGAGGGACAGCGTCCTTTAGATATGATTAAAGATGGCGGTTCTGAGGAATTGGCCTTTCCAACTATATATGCAGGCATTAAAAGAAAGTGTGAGGAAAGTTATACAACCATAGTTAGGTGAGAGCTTAGAAATTTTAATAGGAGAGGTTGTAGAACTGACAAATTATTTCTAAACTATAAGAAGTTAGAAATGATTAATATTAGAAATAATACATATATTTGCTTACGTAAGCACAGCGCCACTCATGGCATTTCGGGGGCAAAAGCCCTCAGTGAGGATCATATAGAAAATTTTATAATGCATGACAAAGTCTATAGGGCTTAAAGGGTATTCGCACTTCTCCTGCCCATTGAGAAGCTGAAAAAAAGAAGGTTATGGTTATGATTAGGCAGATTGGTCCACCGACCTTTTTCAAAATTGTCGGCAGCTGAGCCCAGGTGGACGGAGCTTTTAGTCTTGCTATCTAAACATGTAGATAAGCAAGATATAACAGAAGAAGCTGCATCCAATCTGAAGATTCGGTGACATGTGCTAGGTACTTCGAATTTCGATATAGGCAGCTTTTAAGAAGAAGAAAGGCGGTGTTTTCGGTAGACATCACTGCGGACGGCAGTCCGCGCTACTGACGAAAGCATCACGAATGGTGCGAAAGGCGACTAGCAATATATACCGGCAGAATGGAAAATTTGCTATAACTGTGTGATCAGGTCGAGTTATAAACCTATCGAAAGGTTCGTGGTGTAAATGGGAGGGGCGAATTTAAGATGATTGCAGCAAATGGGGCCGTTGGAGCCTTTTGGTAAAAATACGCGTCGAATGACACATCAATCATAAATATCTGTTTAGTGGTTCAAAAGATATTTAAATTTGAAATTTTTAGTAGCCTCCCCAAAATGAGATGAAAAGTGAGTTTGTCTGTTTGTGTGTTTGTTTGTATCAATGCGTTGAAATAGCTAAAATGTGTGAATGAGGATCTATTCCCAATTATAAAATTAGAATCTTTTGTTCTACGACTTTTTCAAAAAAAGCTAGTTTAGCGGGAAATCGCTAAAGTTTGCTAAACTTAAAATCACCCTAGTATCCAAACGATAGAAGTTACAGATATGTTCTATATATCGTTGAAAATGTATTTTGAAGATCTTTTAAGCATACCTTCAATCTTTTTTTCTGGAGTACATAAGTAAGAAGCTACAGGTGAATTAAGATTTCATTAATGATTTTAAAAAAATCTACACTCAAAATCACTATGAAATTATTATATGTTATAGTCAGCTTATTTCCGCGTTTTTTGACATATAACACATATCTGTGAAAATTCGTGTCGGCAAGATATTACGTATTGCCCGACTATCTTAATTCCTTTGCATTGAATGATGGCAGCAGCAACAATGCAAGCAGTGCAAGCGGTAGAGCTAGGAAAACACCGATTCCATATTATCGATAGTATCGTTTTTCACCAACATCTTTTTATTCAAATAACAAAAGTGCTAATTTCAAAGTAGTTGTCTTTCAAGACAATATTAAAAAATTAGAATCTGATAGTTCACAGTACAAATAGAAAAAGAAAAACAATTATTTTAAGAACTTGTTCATAATTTTACAACTTCCAACAGCCAACAACAATTAATTTTGCTCTTGCGCCAAAAACAGTGATCAAAAAATGCGGTCAACTATCGTTAACTATCGAAGTCGAAACATCGATAGTCTAAAAATAAATTAAAAATTCGATATATCGATACTATCGTGAGTGGTCGACCCAGCTCTAGCAAGCGGTGCACAATAGAACCCACAGCTGACAGCTTTTGTTTCAGTGATGCCAGATAGTTTGTTTTAGTTTTGCAAGAAGGCGGTATTTAATTTATTCAAATGAGCTGGACTTGTAGGGTCTTCCTGGAACGCATTTTGTCTAAATGTGTTCTTATTCTCTTTATTAATTTTTATACCCTGTGCCCATTGAAAATGGTCAAAAATTGTTTAAAGGTTTTGTGCAATGTATGTAACAGGCAGAAGGAAGAATCTCCAACCCTATAAAGTATATATATTCCTGATCAGTATCAATAGCCGAGTCGATTGAGCCATGTCCGTCTGTCCGTGTGTTTGAGCCAAAGGATCTCAGAGACTATAAGAGCTAGAAACTTGAAACCTGGTATGTAAGTTCCTGGATAGCGGGTGCAGATCAAGTTTGTTTTAAGATTTGGATCGGACCTCTATATCATATAGCTGCCATAGGAACGATCAGTCCAAAATCAAGTTTTAGTAAGAACAACTTTTTTGTTGTTTGAAATATATCGACGAAATTGACAGGATATACATTTGGGATGGTCCTATACATCCGTTCGGCAAATGGCGAAAAAGCAGCTTGGACTCAAGCCCTTCAATCTTCAAAAAGTTTAGCTCTTCACGGACAAAAACAAGCGCGTGCGACTGCAAGGATGCCGCCAACTCAAGCGTCGGGCCACAGGTCAGCAATGGGAGCGCAGCCTTCTGACGGTTGAAAAGATGTTCACAGTCGACGAGGCCTACAACCACCAAAACGACATGATCTGGTCTGCAGAAGTTCCGGGCACGTCGGCCATCGTCGAACATCGCCAAAATTTAAAGTCCGCCATGGTCTGGAGAGGCATTTTCGGCAGCGGAAAGACACCCCTGGTTTTCGTGGACTAAGGGGTCAAAATCAACCAAGAAGTCTTCCGCCGCGACATTCTCAACGCCGTGGTAATTCTGTAGGCTCAACAGCACTTCGGCGATGCGTACTGGACATTTCAACAGGACTCCGCGCCGGCCCACAAGGCGGAAATGATGCAAGACTGGTGCAAATCCCATTTTTTTGACTTCATCTCGTCTTCTGAATCGCCGCACTACTTGCCGGATTTCAACCCGATGGACTACAGCGTGTGGTCGATTTTGGAGGCCAGGGCCTGTACTAAGCCTCACGAAAGTTTGGAGGTGCTGAAGCTATCGTTGCGCTTGAAGTGGGACCGATTGTCGCCCGATGACCTACGGCGCATCGCCGAAAATTTTAAATCACGTTTGGACCTGTGCATCGCAGCTGGAGGAGGTCATTTCGAAACCGGCTGAGAATCGTATTACAAGTGATCTCTGCTATCGCTATTTATTGTTGTTTTGCTGAATTTCATTCATTTAGTAAAATTATAATTAAAAGTGTTTGTCTCCGTTTTTTCCTGGTCACCCTGTATATCTTTCATCTGAGTTTTCCTCAGAGTATAATGAATACACTTTTTGTAGGACTTGCAGTCAAAAAATTAAATTGGGCAAGAAACCGAGAGCTTCAATAACAAATGGCATAGATTTTCTAGAGCTTCCAGAATGCTTGAAAGGCTTAACGCCTTTAGAGGAAAGGCTGTTTTCTCTCCGCCTTCCTTTTATGATAATTAAGTCTCTAGGTTATGGTAGGCAAAATTCTATTAAAAGAGGCAATGTGCCAATTCCATTGGACAATGTTATAACGTCACTTCTAAGGGCGTTTCATGAAGCTGAGGTAATTCAAATAAACTTAAAATGAAAATTGAAATACAACCATGATTTCATGGTTGAAACAGTCAGGCCTTCTAAAATTGCTGATGCAATTCAGTTTTTAGTAAACACAGAGCTGTATAGGAAACACCAGGTCACTGTTAATGAACAGTGGTTGTCTTCGTTTCCAAATAATAATACGGCTGTCCCTTTTATCGCATCAGACGATAAGGACTTAGTTTCAGATCTTCTACAAAGATCTGCTCAAGCTACTTTAAATGATCAGAATAGAATAGAGGAGGAAACTATTAACCCAGGAGGTCAAGAAACTTTATTGGAATATGTCCCTATTGAAAATGTTGCCATCCAAAGAATAGTCATTGCCCCTGGAGAGGGACAGCGTCCTTTAGATATGATTAAAGATGGCGGTTCTGAGGAATTGGCCTTTCCAACTATATATGCAGGCATTAAAAGAAAGTGTGAGGAAAGTTATACAACCATAGTTAGGTGAGAGCTTAGAAATTTTAATAGGAGAGGTTGTAGAACTGACAAATTATTTCTAAACTATAAGAAGTTAGAAATGATTAATATTAGAAATAATACATATATTTGCTTACGTAAGCACAGCGCCACTCATGGCATTTCGGGGGCAAAAGCCCTCAGTGAGGATCATATAGAAAATTTTATAATGCATGACAAAGTCTATAGGGCTTAAAGGGTATTCGCACTTCTCCTGCCCATTGAGAAGCTGAAAAAAAGAAGGTTATGGTTATGATTAGGCAGATTGGTCCACCGACCTTTTTCAAAATTGTCGGCAGCTGAGCCCAGGTGGACGGAGCTTTTAGTCTTGCTATCTAAACATGTAGATAAGCAAGATATAACAGAAGAAGCTGCATCCAATCTGAAGATTCGGTGACATGTGCTAGGTACTTCGAATTTCGATATAGGCAGCTTTTAAGAAGAAGAAAGGCGGTGTTTTCGGTAGACATCACTGCGGACGGCAGTCCGCGCTACTGACGAAAGCATCACGAATGGTGCGAAAGGCGACTAGCAATATATACCGGCAGAATGGAAAATTTGCTATAACTGTGTGATCAGGTCGAGTTATAAACCTATCGAAAGGAATAGCTCTAACTAACAAAGGTGCATAGTATGACTTTTGGAAGCTCACCTGGTTCGTGAGATAAATGGTTCGTGGTGTAAATGGGAGGGGGGAAATTTAGACGATTGTAGCAAATAGGGCCGTTGAAGCCTTTTGGTAAATTTTTTTAATTTTCTACGATTCTTATCAAAAATACGCGTCGAATGACACCTCAATCATAAATATCTGTTGAGTGGTTCAAAAGATAATTAAATTTGCAATTTTTAGTAACCTTCCCAAAATGAGATGAATAGTCAGTTTGTGTGTTTGTTTGTATCAAAGCGTTGAAATAGCTAAAATGTGTGAATAAGGATCTATTCCCAATCATAAAATTAGAAACTTTTGTTCTACGACTGTTTCGAAAAATATCTAGTTTAGCGGGAAACCGCTAAAATTTGCTGAACTTAAAACCACCCTAGTATCCAAACGATAGAAGTTACAGATATGTTCTATATATCGTTGAAAAGGTATGTTGAAGATCTTTTAAGCATACCTTCAATCTTTTTTTCTGGAGAACATAGGTAAGAAGCTACAGGTGAATTCAAATTTTATTAGCAATTTAAAAAAAATCTACACTCAAAATCACTATGAAATTATTATATGTTATAGTCAGCTTATTTCCGCGTTTTTTGACATATAACACATATCTGTGAAAATTCGTGTCGGCAAGATATTACGTATTGCCCGACTATCTTAATTCCTTAGCATTGAATGATGGCAGCAGCAACAATGCAAGCAGTGCAAGCGGTGCACATTAGAACCCACAGCTGACAGCTTTTGTTTCAGTGATGCCAGATAGTTTGTTTTAGTTTTGCAAGAAGGCGGTATTTAATTTATTCAAATGAGCTGGACTTGTAGGGTCTTCCTGGAACGCATTTTGTCTAAATGTGTTCTTATTCTCTTTATTAATTTTTATACCCTGTGCCCATTGAAAATGGTCAAAAATTGTTTAAAGGTTTTGTGCAATGTATGTAACAGGCAGAAGGAAGCATCTCCAACCCTATAAAGTATATATATTCCTGATCAGTATCAATAGCCGAGTCGATTGAGCCATGTCCGTCTCTCTGTCCTTGTGTTTGAGCCAAAGGATCTCAGAGACTATATGTGTTAGATACTTTAAACTTGGTATGTAAGTTCTTGGATAACGGGTGCAGATCAAGTTTGTTTTAAAATTTGGATCGGACCTCTATATCATATAGATGCCATAGGAACGATCAGTCCAAAATAAAGTTTTAGTATGAAAATATTTTTTGTTGTTCAAAATATCTTGACCAAACTGTATGGATATGCATTTGAGATGTTCCTATTCATCCTGATTAAATTTGGTTGAAATCGGACGACTATATCATATAGCCGCCATAGGAACGATCAGCCCAAAATCTAGTTTTAGTATGAAAAACTTTTTTGTTGTTTAATATATCTCGACCACACTGACAGGATATGCATTTGGGATGGACCTATATATCCTGATCAAATTTGTTTAAAATCGGATAACTATACCATATAGCTGTCATAGGAACTGTCAGTCGAAAATTAAGTTTTAGTATGAAACTGTTTGTTGTTTTTTGAGGTATCCCGACAGAACTCACGAAATGAGAATTTTATATTGTCTTTTACAGTATGATCGAATTTGGTTTAAATCCGTTCAGGGGCGAAATATAGATGTAATACAAACAATAAGTCAATTTAATGCCGCATCATCAAACCTTTGGTGTGCCTAACGGTTTGCAAAAAGGTACGGGACTATCGGAGTACCAGGGCACAGGGTATTCTACAGTCGAGCACACTCGACTGTAGCCGCACCTACTCGCGAGCGAAGCGAGCCGGGGGTAGGCGAGCGAAGCGAGCAGGGAGTGGAGCCCCCTTGTTTTTCATGGTACTTAGGCTTGATACAGCCAAATTCAAAAACGTCAGATATCTTCTAAAAAATACCTCTTTACGAGGTAAAATTCTAGTGACGAAAGCTTTTCTTAAAAAAAAAGTTTGGCATTCGGCACATTGCGCAATAAAGTCCCTATCCTTCTTACCTAATAAAAATAACCTTTTTTGCGCAGTGCCGAATGCCAAACTTTTTTTTTAAGAATAAGTTATATATTCAATTTAATATCGTTTGTCACAAAATTGGATATCAGAAATTTTGAGGCATGGAAATGTTTTCGTCACTAGAATTTTACCTCGTAAAGAGGTATTTTTTTTAGAAGATTCGGTATTATTGGCGAGTAGAGTTTCAGCAGAGAGGCTCCCCACACATGCATGACATTTTTTGGCTGAAAGATGCCACCAACCCGAAGATTGTAGAGACATTTTCGAAATAGGACTTACAGAGCAATGCATTAAACGTCCAGATGCTCTTGAGAGCTTTTGCTTAGCCGATTTTGCTGCTTTTTATAGCTTTAGGAAATGGAACAATACTCGTCAAAGGGACTTAGAAGACCAAGATGACGAAAACGAAGAACCTAGGGCTTCCGAATTAATAGTTTATGCTCTTCGCGATGGTAGTGGCTTTGTTAAAAAAAGGCTCACACCGTGCATCATTGTATACAGAAGGTTTAACATAAATACGGACAGAAGTGACTATTTTAGGGAATTAGCTATGGTTTATGCTCCATGGAGGGACGAGCAAGTTGAGTTAGTAAGTGGGGTTTGCGAAGCAGTTTGTAGCCATTACCATGTTTTAATAGAAAATCGTAGGAAATATAATATATTAGATAATAGTGTGCTAGAATGCACTGGATAATGCAGTTCAGGAGGAAGATCAGAAGAATATAGAAAGTCCAGAAGATAATAGTCTAAAAGTTTTAGGATTGCCAGAAATAGATCCTCACATAATTGTTTTAAATGTTAATGGGGATGATAACAATGTAGGTGATAATAATGTTCGCTTAATTAAGCTCCCACCCTTAGTTTCCGAAGAAAGCTTAGCTTATATTGTTAGATCCCTAAATTTAAACTAGAAAACCTATTTGACACATGTCTCGCACAACGCCAAAAACGATTCTGTGTATCACGATTTTGTTGGAGGCGGTGCTGGTGTCTGAAAGAGTCGACTTATCTTAGCGATTTTTCAATCCCTGTCCGTTTTGTATAATCGGAAGCCTGGAAGCGCACCTACTTCCATTAAAATACTGTTGTGTGCACCGACCGGCAAAGCCGCTTTCGGAATCAGTGGATCAACTCTGCATTCCATGTTTTCTCTTCCAGTCAACCAATCTAATGCTGATTTGAGAGCATTAAGTCATGATTTTGTAAAATCATTGCATTCAAGGTTGATAGACCTTAAGCTATTCAGTATTGATGAAATTTCAATGGTTAGCTCATTAATGTTTTCACATTTAGATTCCCGATTAAAACAAATTTTCAAAAATCTGCTCCCTTTGGAAACATTTGTCTTTGGGGATCTAAGACAATTACGACCAGTAGGAGGTCGTTGGATTTTTGAGCCAAATACCAGTGATCCCTATTATGCCATTTTCGGTTCATCTTTATGGGGCCTCTTTAAGTATTTTGAGCTAGCTGAAATCATGCGTCAAAGGGATGACTAATTTTGCTTCCGCCTTAAATAATATGGCATTGGGTTGCATGACTGCTGATGATATTCAGCTTATCCGATCTAGAATCTGTCAGCCATCGGACGTGCCCGATTATGCAATAAATCTCTTCAGTAGCAATAACAAGGTGGATAATTTCAATACCTTAAAATTAAATTAAATTCCAACGGAACAGTTTTTCTCTACCGCTGAAGATTTTATTAAAGACGCCCATTTGTGTGCGACACAAAGAGACAATAGTTTAGTAGGTGTTAGGAGTTTCAAAACATCCGAAACTCATGGACTTAGTAGGTCTCTTCTTTTAAAAACCACTGCAAAATATTTGATGTCGGTTAATGTAGATACAAGAGATGGGTTTGTTAATGGAGCATCCGGCATTTTGATGCAAATAGATTTTAATACATCCAAAACTCCAGCTATTTTTTGAATACAATTTTCATAGGAAACTGTAGGTCCGATCTGAGCCTTTATGGAACCCTATTCAGAAACTAGTGAGAAGTTTTAAATATAGAAACAATGAGCAAGTTACCATTCACAGTAAGTAGTTTCCAGTTGTACCTGCAAAAGGTATAACTATTCACAGAAGTCAGGGAGCTACGTTTAGCAAAGTGGTGGTCCATACAAATTCAAGAATGGAACGTGCTACCATATATGTTGCTTTTTGTAGTAGGAAATGTTGTTCCTCCTAAGCCTCCCCAAAGCAATGATTAGGTAAAAAATTAATTAGAGATTTGGCGGGCTGTAAAGCAACTTCGAATACATTTCGATCACTTGCTTAACAGTTCCGCCTTAGACATTTTCTTTCACAACACCCATAGCATTTATTTGCAGATTGCTGATATTCGATCAGATAAACTCATGCTTCTGTCTTCTATTCTGTGTTTCGTGGAAGCCTTCAATACAACACAAAATATAGAAAATCCAGGGTTTAGTGTTGTAGTCCGTCTTGAGTCTATTCGAACTTCAACAGGTATTTTAGTTTATGCCAAAAATGAAACAGTTAATAGGATTTCTTTTAAGACAGTGGTAGAAAACAAATTGATATTTCAATACAAATCCATAGCTTTTCTGATTGTGTATAAAAGTCCGAATAACCCGGTATCAATATTTAAAAAAGAATTAGAGGATCTATTTAGGCAAAATCAATTTGAGGGGAATACAATTATATTAGGAGATTTTAATTATTGTTTGAAAAGCTTGAAAGCTTTACTAGGGAAATATTTAATAATTTGCAGAGGAAAGGATTTAGGAGCTTATAATAACTGAAAACTTCCACTACCAATATGGACACTCATATTGAATGGGGTTTTTCAAATATCTTTGCAAATAGAATCAGCGACAGAACTTTTGAGACAGTTTATAGTTACCACAGTCGTCTGTCTGATAGTTTTGAAGATAGTAAAGATTAATTATTAGTAATATTAAATAAGTAGGTATGCACTGCTGAATAGATTGCACCTATGTATATACTTTAATATATATTTATATATTACATTACATTATATTCATATATTTCATATATTATATTATCTGCTATTGAAGCTTGCAAAATTTGTTATTTACATATTTCTTATATTATCTGTTATTTTCTTTATCTTTAGAATATCTGCTCCTGAATTTTGCAGAATATATTAAGCTTTTATTTTGGGAAACTTAGGAGCTTATTGGCAGCTCAAGTCGACTCGTAGGTTCCCAAATTAATATTTGGAAAATGACCCCATTACAATTGTATTGGCCCACCCGTGGTGTTCCCTGGGTAACGATTTTAATCAACGGAAGCAAATTCGGGCGGCGCTTAATAGTTATGTTTCATATGCTTACATACATATGACATGCTTTCATAACCAAAATTATTTCTTATGGAGACATGCACAGGGTATCTTACAGTCGATTGTAGCAGGGGGCGGAGCTCTCTTGTTTTTTTTTTTTTTACTAATTTCGACAGTTAAACTTCCAACTATTATTTTTTTAAATAATATTATTTGTTGAACGTCGACTTACCATCACATTGTTTAGGGTATTGGGTCTCAATGTTTTCATGTGCTGCCCTTGCCATCCAATTGTCCTTGGCGCACTTCTGTATGCTGCGTACATCCTGCCTATAATCTCCGGTGCTCTCCATGCCGCCAAAAAGTTTTCTTTGTATGAATGCTGTACGATAACAAATTTTTGTTGTACTAATTCGTTTAAAGATTTTTAAATGTTTAAATTCGAGATAATTTCAACCGTGTTTTCTCGTGTTTATATCAAAATATGTTTATATGTGCCTATCGAAATTTTTTCTCAGCCTGCTCCAAAGAATTCAATTAAATTTGCTTGACATACTTGATTGTAGATTTTTGGACAAGTATCGGTGAGGTGCGTCTACAATTGAGTGTAGTCGACTGTAGGCTATCCCGTGCACAGCCACATGATAGCCTAACACGTATTTGCACACACTTTGCGAAAAAAGGTCCCGATCATTCTTGCCTAATAAAAATAGCTCTTTTGCGCAGTGCCGAATGCCAAACTGTTTTTTTTTAGAATAAGTTTTTTATACAATTTAATATCGTTCGTCACAAAATTGGATTTCAGAATTTTTGGGGCGTGGAAATGTTTTCGTCACTAGACTTTTACCTCGTAAAGTAATAACATTTCTGGAGAATAGCAAGTAATTTTTGAGAAAAATGGGCTATAAACTGTATTCGTCAGGAGGTGGGAGATGTGAAAATAGTGCGCGCGATTTTGATTTTTTTTTTTAAATTTTACTTAAATGATTAGAATAGAATAGAGGAGGAAACTATTAACCCAGGAGGTCAAGAAACTTTATTAGAAAATGTACCTATTGAAAATATTGCCATGCAAAGAATAGTCATTGCTCCTGGAGAGGGACAGCGTCCTTTAGTTATAATTGAAGATGGCGATTCTGAGGAGTTGGCCTTACCAACTATATTTGCAGGCACTAAAAGAAAGTGTGAGGAAGGTTTTGCAACCATTGTTAGCTTAGAAATTTTTAGGAGAGGTTGTAGAACTGAAAAATTATTTCTAAGCTATGAGAAGTTAGAAATGATTAATATTAGAAATAATACATATATTTGCTTACGTAAGCACAGCGCCACTCATGGCATTTCGGGGGCAAACGCCCTCAGTGAGGATTTACAGAAAATTTTATAATGACAAAGTCTATAGGGCTTAAAGGGTATTCGCACTTCTCCTGCCCATTGAGAACATAGGTAAGAAGCTACAGGTGAATTCAAATTTTATTAGCAATTTAAAAAAAATCTACACTCAAAATCACTATGAAATTATAATATGTTATAGTCAGCTTATTTCCGCGTTTTTTGACATATAACACATATCTGTGAAAATTCGTGTCGGCAAGATATTCCGTATTGCCCGACTATCTTAATTCCTTAGCATTGAATGATGGCAGCAGCAACAATGCAAGCAGTGCAAGCGGTGCACAATAGAACCCACAGCTGACAGCTTTTGTTTCAGTGATGCCAGATAGTTTGTTTTAGTTTTGCAAGAAGGCGGTATTTAATTTATTCAAATGAGCTGGACTTGTAGGGTCTTCCTGGAACGCATTTTGTCTAAATGTGTTCTTATTCTCTTTATTAATTTTTATACCCTGTGCCCATTGAAAATGGTCAAAAATTGTTTAAAGGTTTTGTGCAATGTATGTAACAGGCAGAAGGAAGCATCTCCAACCCTATAAAGTATATATATTCCTGATCAGTATCAATAGCCGAGTCGATTGAGCCATGTCCGTCTCTCTGTCCTTGTGTTTGAGCCAAAGGATCTCAGAGACTATATGTGTTAGATACTTTAAACTTGGTATGTAAGTTCTTGGATAACGGGTGCAGATCAAGTTTGTTTTAAAATTTGGATCGGACCTCTATATCATATAGATGCCATAGGAACGATCAGTCCAAAATCAAGTTTTAGTATGAAAATATTTTTTGTTGTTCAAAATATCTTGACCAAACTGTATGGATATGCATTTGAGATGTTCCTATTCATCCTGATTAAATTTGGTTGAAATCGGACGACTATATCATATAGCCACCATAGGAACGATCAGCCCAAAATCAAGTTTTAGTATGAAAAACTTTTTTGTTGTTTGATATATCTCGACCTAACTGACAGGATATGCATTTGGGATGGACCTATATATCCTGATCAAATTTGTTTAAAATCGGATAACTATACCATATAGCTGTCATAGGAACTGTCAGTCGAAAATTAAGTTTTAGTATGAAACTGTTTGTTGTTTTTTGAGGTATCCCGACAGAACTCACGAAATGAGTATTTTATATTGTCTTTTACAGTATGATCGAATTTGGTTTAAATCCGTTCAGTGGCGAAATATAGATGTAATACAAACAATAAGTCAATTTAATGCCGCATCATCAAACCTTTGGTGTGCCTAACGGTTTGCAAAAAGGTACGGGACTATCGGAGTACCAGGGCACAGGGTATTCTACAGTCGAGCGAAGCGAGCCGGGGGTAGGCGAGCGAAGCGAGCAGGGAGTGGAGCCCCCTTGTTTTTCATGGTACTTAGGCTTGATACAGCCAAATTCAAAAACGTCAGATATCTTCTAAAAAATACCTCTTTACGAGGTAAAATTCTAGTGACGAAAGCTTTTCTTAAAAAAAAAGTTTGGCATTCGGCACATTGCGCAATAAAGTCCCTATCCTTCTTACCTAATAAAAATAACCTTTTTTGCGCAGTGCCGAATGCCAAACTTTTTTTTTAAGAATAAGTTATATATTCAATTTAATATCGTTCGTCACAAAATTGGATATCAGAAATTTTGAGGCATGGAAATGTTTTCGTCACTAGAATTTTACCTCGTAAAGAGGTATTTTTTTTAGAAGATTCGGTATTATTGGCGAGTAGAGTTTCAGCAGAGAGGCTCCCCACACATGCATGACATTTTTTGGCTGAAAGATGCCACCAACCCGAAGATTGTAGAGACATTTTCGAAATAGGACTTACAGAGCAATGCATTAAACGTCCAGATGCTCTTGAGAGCTTTTGCTTAGCCGATTTTGCTGCTTTTTATAGCTTTAGGAAATGGAACAATACTCGTCAAAGGGACTTAGAAGACCAAGATGACGAAAACGAAGAACCTAGGGCTTCCGAATTAATAGTTTATGCTCTTCGCGATGGTAGTGGCTTTGTTAAAAAAAGGCTCACACCGTGCATCATTGTATACAGAAGGTTTAACATAAATACGGACAGAAGTGACTATTTTAGGGAATTAGCTATGGTTTATGCTCCATGGAGGGACGAGCAAGTTGAGTTAGTAAGTGGGGTTTGCGAAGCAGTTTGTAGCCATTACCATGTTTTAATAGAAAATCGTAGGAAATATAATATATTAGATAATAGTGTGCTAGAATGCACTGGATAATGCAGTTCAGGAGGAAGATCAGAAGAATATAGAAAGTCCAGAAGATAATAGTCTAAAAGTTTTAGGATTGCCAGAAATAGATCCTCACATAATTGTTTTAAATGTTAATGGGGATGATAACAATGTAGGTGATAATAATGTTCGCTTAATTAAGCTCCCACCCTTAGTTTCCGAAGAAAGCTTAGCTTATATTGTTAGATCCCTAAATTTAAACTAGAAAACCTATTTGACACATGTCTCGCACAACGCCAAAAACGATTCTGTGTATCACGATTTTGTTGGAGGCGGTGCTGGTGTCTGAAAGAGTCGACTTATCTTAGCGATTTTTCAATCCCTGTCCGTTTTGTATAATCGGAAGCCTGGAAGCGCACCTACTTCCATTAAAATACTGTTGTGTGCACCGACCGGCAAAGCCGCTTTCGGAATCAGTGGATCAACTCTGCATTCCATGTTTTCTCTTCCAGTCAACCAATCTAATGCTGATTTGAGAGCATTAAGTCATGATTTTGTAAAATCATTGCATTCAAGGTTGATAGACCTTAAGCTATTCAGTATTGATGAAATTTCAATGGTTAGCTCATTAATGTTTTCACATTTAGATTCCCGATTAAAACAAATTTTCAAAAATCTGCTCCCTTTGGAAACATTTGTCTTTGGGGATCTAAGACAATTACGACCAGTAGGAGGTCGTTGGATTTTTGAGCCAAATACCAGTGATCCCTATTATGCCATTTTCGGTTCATCTTTGTGGGGCCTCTTTAAGTATTTTGAGCTAGCTGAAATCATGCGTCAAAGGGATGACTAATTTTGCTTCCGCCTTAAATAATATGGCATTGGGTTGCATGACTGCTGATGATATTCAGCTTATCCGAT
>JAWNMV010000622.1:0-11896 GCA_035043635.1 Drosophila rellima
AGCTATATGGCCTAGTTGTCCGATTTCAACCAAATTTGATCAGGATGTATAGAACCATCCCAAATGCATATCCTGTCAGTTTGGTCGACATATTTCAAACAACAAAAAAGTTTTTCATAATAAAACTTGATTTTGGGCTGATCGTTCCTATAACAGCTATATGGTCTTGTTGTCCGATTTCAACCAAATTTGATCAGGATGTATAGGACCATCCTAAATGCATATCCCGTCAGTTTGGTCGAGATATTTCAAGCCACAAAAAAGATTTTCATACTCAAGCTTGACTTTTGACTGATCGTTCCTATGGCAACTATATGATATAGTTATCCGATTTCAACCAAATTTGATCAGGATGTAAGGGACCATCCCAAATATATATCGTGTCAGTTTGGTCGAGATATTTCGAACAACAAAAAAGATTTTCATACTAAAACTTGATTTTCGATGGCAGCTATATGATATAGATGTCCGATTTCAACCAAATTTGATTAGGATGTATAGGACCTACCAAAATGTATAGCCTGTCAGTTTGGTCGAGTTATTTCAAACCACAAAAAAGATTTTCATACTCAATCTTGATTTTGGGCTGATCGTTCCTATGACAGATATATGGTCTAGTAGTCCGATTTCAACCGAATTTGATCAGGATGTATAGAACCATCCCAAATACATATCCTGTCAGTTTGGTTGAGATATTTCAAACCACAAAAAAGATTTTCATACTCAAACTTGACTTTGGACTGATCGTTCTTATGACAGCTATATGGTCTAGTGGTCCGATTTCAACCAAATTTGATCAGGATATATAGGTTCATCCCAAATGCATATCCTGTCAGTTTGGTCGACATATTTCAAACAACAAAAAAGTTTTTCATAATAAAACTTGATTTTGGGCTGATCGTTCCTATGACAGCTATAAAGTATAGTGGTCCGATTTCAACCAAATTTGATCAGGATACATAGGTCCATTCCAAATGCATATCCAGTCAGTTTGGTCAATATATTTCAAACAACAAATAAGATTTTCATACTAAAGCTTGATTTTCGACTGATCGTTCTATGGCAGCTATATGTTATAGGTGTCCGATTCAAATTTTAGAACAAACTTGATCTGCGCCCGCTATCCTGGAACCTACACACCAAGTTTGAAGTCTCTAACTCTTATAGTCTCTGAGATCCTTTGACTCAAACAGACGGACGGACAGACCGACGGACATGGCTCAATCGACTCGGCTATTGATACTGATCAAGAATATATATACTTTATAGGGTCGGAGCTGCTTCCTTCTGCCTGCTTTGCACAAAACCATTACACCCTTTTTGACCATTTTCAATGGGCGCAGGGTATAAAAAGTAGTTAGTTGGTTAGGCTATTTATACATAATAATATAGAGGCTTTAATAGTGGGAGGAGAAGGCTCGAAATTAATCGTACGGTACAGACTATTATAATCTGCTCACAGAATACGAATAGGGTTGTGCAATTCCCAGTTAGTTGATACTAGAGATACAAAGGCTTAAAGTTACGAGTTATTCAAGAGGTACGCTGAAGGTTATTTCGTCCAATAAATTAGCCGAGTCTATATGGCCTTGCAGTAATTTGTGGATGAACATTACTCCAAGCATAATTCTACGGTTAGTAAAAGAGGGAAGACTGAGTAAGAGAAGTCTACTAGAGTATGACGGCAACTGAATTTCTGAGTTCCAACTCAAGCCAAAAAATTGTTTTTTAACCGATTCTGTCCTGGCACGATAGGATTCGTATTAAGGAGACCACACACATGATCCATATTCATGAATCAGACGAACAAGTGACGTGTAAAGCAGTTTAGTTGTATAAGAATCGTCAAATTCCTTGGACCATCGCTAGATAAACCCGAGAAGGAATGCATTTAAATCTGCTTGCAAGAGACTATGAGAAAAAGGATCACTATACGATAAACAAAGCTTGACGTCATCTGCATAAATAAGTCCATGGGAATGAGATGAAATAGATGGAAGATCATTTATGAATAACGTGAAAAGTAATAGACCGAGATGACTACCTTGCAGTACTCCAGAAGTCATTTTGACGGACTTAGAAAATGCATTTCTGAAAATAACACTTTGTGTTCTGTTAGTTAAATTATTTGAAATCCAAAGCAGAAAGTTGTTCGGAAAACAAAGAAAATCAAGCTTTTAATTAGAATTGAGTGATCTACAGAATCAAAAGCTTTTCTAAAATCCGTATAAATAAAGTCTGTTTGCATCTATTTCTTGAACCCTTTAATCACTAGAGAAGTAAGCTCTAGAAGGTAAGTGGTTGTGGATCTACGTCTCATAAACCCGGGTTGAGTAGGTGAGATAATAGAAGTATATAAATGTTAAAGATGAGAAGTTATTATTTTCTCAAACAACTTCGGAATTTCAGACAGCTTGGAAATACCTCGATAATTCTGAACGTCTGACTTAATACCCTTTTTGTGAAGAGGGATAATATAAGAGTCTTTCCAAAGCTCTGGGAAAGAGGAGGAATCAACAAACAAAGTAAACAACTTATGTAGTGGTCTACAAAAGGATTCTGCACAGTACTTTTTTTCAGAACCAGGCACACCATCAGGACCTGGTGTGTGTACTGGGTTAATCAATTTAAGATCGCTAAGCAGCGAGCTTTCTGTGCATAGAGATCTGAAAATAAAGTTAGAACAACTTAACCTTCATGGATAAGGCTGTACAACACGGAGACTACTCGTAGAGTATGTAGTTTCGATAAAGTCAGCAAACAGATCTGCTATGGATTGATCAGTATTAGCTTGAATATTGTTGAAGACAACAGATGATGGTAATGATGCACAAACTTGTAGAATTGCTTAGGATCTTTAGAGAATTCAAGCTTACAACGTTGTAAGTAACTATTATAGCACTGCGAGCTAAGCCCTATAAAATTTGAGCAGGTGATTACATATCGACAGAAAACATAAGGATTTCCAGATTTTTTATATATTTTGAATTGCTCGGATTTCACATTTTTTAAATGTATTAATCCTCTAGAGAACCAAGGTGGTCTAGTGGAGCTGATAGGAGATAAAAGCGGAACACAGAAATCAAATTAAGAATTTAGAGTATTATAAATAAGCTTAATGGCATTATCCAAGTCAGAACATGTGTATAATTGAGACCAATCAGAACATGAAATTATATTGTTCAGCTTATTGAAATCAGTTTTACTAAAGCACCGTATGCGCTCAGAGGGCTGCGATGATAATACAACCGGCCACAATGGTAAATTAATACAAGCGTTAAAAGTTGGATGGTATGGGTCCTCCGGCATAACCAATGGATCGATCCTAGATACGATGTCATTGGTAGAGTCCAATACGAATAACAGGTATTATGTCCTGTTGATAGAATTGTAAACAGGATTGATTTGTACCAAAGAAGGCTCAGAAAGACCGTCAATAAATTCATGGAAATTATCAGAAAAAAGTTAATGCGAGTCATTGGGGGAAATCCATGCAACAACGGACAAATTAAAATCACCTAAGACAAAAAGGAAGTCAATGTAAGAACATATAAGGTAAATGGAAATTTTATTAAAATTTCTCTATTTATCTATAGCACTAAGCGCAGGTCTTCCGCCTATCTATATTCTCTAGCCTATGAAAATTCGAAAGCATACTCAGATCAGACGATCGCCGATCATTTTGGAACATTCTTTAAAACTACTTACTCTTCGCCTAACTTCTCTTGTGAATCGTATTCATACAATTTGCTTCCATCGAACTGTAGTTCAAGCCCCTTAATGAGTAAGGATTCGCTGATTCGTGATCTTCAGATGGTTAAGCCGGTGTTTTCACCTGGTCCGGATGGAGTTTCTAGATGTGTACTTCGGTTTAGAGCCGGAATTCTATGCTGAATCTGTTCACTCTATAACTAGGGTCGGCGATTTTCCCCTCTATTTGGAAGGAGTCATTTATCATTCCTCAAAGGGAATCATTCCCATAAAAAGGGAAGTAAGTCTGACGCCAAAAACTATAGGGGAATTTCTAAATTGTCTGCTATTCCTAAAGTTTTTGATATGATTTTAACCAGTTATTTACAGTACTTGTGTAGTTTTCTTATCTCTGTCCTCCAGCATGGATTTGTGAAACGTAGATCCACTACTACAAATCTTCTCGACCTTTTTTCGTTTTGTTATCCGTGGCTTCCGTAAAAACGGACACACTGATGTTATTTACACCAATTTCACTAAAGCTTTTGACTGTCAATCATTCTAATGTATTACAAAAGCTTGACATAATTGGTTATCCGACCCCCTTAATTCGCTGGATTTCAAGCATTTTAAAACACAGAACTGAAAAAGTTATATTAAATAACTTTTTTCTAAGTCTTTCCGGAACTCTGGAGTTCAGGGTAGTCATCACGGTCCCTTGCTTTTCATACTATTTATAAATGATCTACTGACAGTTTTAACACACTCTCGTGAACTTATATATGCCGATGATGCTAAAATTGTCTGCAATGTAATGATTGGCCATGCCATGTCAAGTTGCAGGAATATCTCGTCTCATTTCAGTCATGTTGCAGTATGAATCTTCTAAATGTGACATACTCACTGTATGGTTGCCCTTCTGAAAGGATTACTGCTGTTGATGATCAGAAGCTTGAATTTTCCGACCATATATCTAAGACGGTCAATAAAGCCATGTCAGTTCTGGGTTTTATAAAGAGGTGGTCGAATGAATCCGAGACCTGTAGCGTAAAGCTGGGGAAAATAAAATGCTATTCAGCTTTTCCTAGAAATCGACAGCAGCGATGAGAGTCCATCTGCACAGCTTCCTTAAAAGAAAGTTTGCCAATGCTGCGATCCCTAAGAATCGAGTTAACACAGCTGGGGGGATCCTCTGGTTCCGTAGCTCTTTCGGGTTAGGGAGGGTTTGTTGCTATGTCTCGACCAGCGTACACAATGTAATTTTTAGGATCCCGACGGAAACTCAAAAAGTTGACTTTCTTTTACGGAAGTTGTACAGAAGGAAAAGATGAATAGCATTTTATTTTCCCCAGCTTTACACTGCATACAAACACGTTGGCGCCCAACGTGAGGCCTGCGATTGAAATTAACTTTTTATATTTAGGATCACGCAAGCTGACTTGATTCGACGGTCTTTATCGTACTTCCGCAGGCGGGAACCTTTTCTGTACAAAGTTGCAATTAAGTCTACGATGTTGAGTATTCGGTACGCGAATACGAAACCGAGAAACAGTTGTTGTAACTTGTGAAGATTAAAGATATATGTATAAAGGCTAACAAAGGTAGTATTTAACAGCTGCTAAGAAATCGTGTGCCACACAATTTCTCGTTTGCTTTCTGATGACCTTAACAAAAACTATCTTTTATTTAGCAGATAATTGAAAGACTTTTGCATGCAATTCCAGAATACTTAGTATTTAGATAAGATACAAGAACTGATTGTCCCTGCGATAGATCATTTCTGGTTGGCAGATTTCAAGTTTAGAAACGCTAGGAGTCATAAATAATCGATTTCATTTTTTGGTATCAATAAGTCTGTGAGACATTGGTTAGTGTTGCTGACAGGAACTTGGACATATGCTTTATCTGCGTATCCTTGCCGAGCAACACTGATTAACTCGAACTGATCTTTATTACTAAAAGCTTTCCATTGTAGTTACAATATACCACATTGTATATTTTTACTTTCATTGTGTTGTTTTTAGTTGCCTCAAATTAGCATCTACCGAATTATTTTACCAAATATTGTCACCAATCAGGAAATTGTTATTATCCACTAAGATGAATAGAACCCCACCAACTCTCAGCCGCCTACAGCGACTGCTGACAGCCTGTATGCTGTAGTAAAGTCATGGACGACACAGCGACTGCTGATAGCCTGTGTGCTGTAGTAAAGTCATTGACGTCACACAATCATGCTATTGTACCCCTTGCAAACATATGGTTCACAAGCAGTGGTTAGAAATGCGGTTTAACCACCGTGCAAAATGCCCGAACTGCACTACAGTTCTAGATCAGTCGTTAATTAAATTAGTTGCAGGAAACTGTTCGCCAAACGCGAAGAGAACTATTTCGGCCCCAGTAAAACCGGCTGCAAGAGCCATTACCCGAAGTTTGGGCAAAGCTCTTTAGCCAACTCCAGATTAACAAATTGAAAATCGCTCACAGCCGATATTGGATGGGAGCGAAGGACACGCCTCAGTTTTAGATGCTAGCAATAGCACCAATCCTTCTGAATCTGGTCAACCCCGAACAAATACTAATCGTAGAAAAGGAAGACTACCAAGGTCTAATAATGCCCGACAAAGGGCTGGCATAGTTTAAACGCAAGTGCAGGAGATGATTGAGCAACCGGTCACTCGTCTTATAGCTTCACTTGGAGTTCAATCCCAAGCTGTGTCGATTGAATCGACCACCCCCATTGAACAAGCTTTCAGTGTAATGTCACCAGAAGGTTCATCATCATTTCGGCTTAGGAAACTTGCTGACACGATGCAGAAGTGGAATCTTTACTTTGATGGATCCACGGAAAGCTTAGGTGTTAAAAAATTCGTCTATCGAGTTAAAACTCTTACAGATTAGACACTGGACAGCGATTTTCTCGGACTTTGTAAGAATGTACACCGGAAAAGCGCGTGACTGGTACTGGCGATATCACAAACAGGTTGATCGCATAGTATGGTCCGATTTTTGTTCTGCCCTCCGTCAGCAGTACAAATATTATCGCTCTGAATTTATGAGCAAGGAGTAAGTTTGATCGCGCAGTATACAAGCCTCAGTGCCAAATATGTATTCGTCGAACATCGAACCGGCAGAAAGAAACATCCAACTATTGGAACACCAAAACCAAATAATTTCAACCCCTATTATTTCTTCGAACTCAGAGCGCTTTACAGCCCTGTGAGATTAAACAAATGAAAAATCGTTTAAGATTTATGCCGTGCCTTGAACGTTTAGCGGCCTATGGTCAAATTAGAGATCGAATTTTTAATGAAGATATGATACATTCCATCTCTCAATGTACTTTGAGGCCAAACAAATATTACGCCCCGATAAAAGAAAGTCGCAAACGCATAATTTCGACGGTATTTAGTGACCTTAAAGATATACGCAGCAGAGCTCAAATCTTGTTCCTGAAGTATTCAGAACTTGGCCTTTTAGGCACAGGAGCAAGCATCAGTTGTATTGGCGCATCACTAGCAAAATAAAACTTTGATCAATAACCCGAATTTAAGTCTCTAAAACCACATGCAAAGACCGCAAAAGGAGAACGTCAAATCATCATTGGAAGCTTAAACGTCATGAACGCGTTTTTATCCCGTTAGCCCTGCTAACGAAAAAATTATATAAATTATTATATAAAGAAAAATTATTATATAAAGAGATAGATCGAGTGATCAAACTCGATATCATTGAGCTCTCAGTAAGTGCCTGGAGCTCTCCAACGCACCTTGTGGTTGAACCTAATAAGGTTTGTCATTGTTTGGATGCTCGCAGGTTGAATGACTCAACGAAAAAGGATGCATATCCTTTACGAAGCATAGATGGCATTTTCTCTCGTTTGCAAACAGCGAATCTGATATCAAAGCTTGATCATAACCTTAAACAGCTTTTACTGTCCAATGCCGTCCAGTTCATCAATTTAAAGTCATGCCTTTTGACTTGTGTAAAGCTCCGTCCACGATGTGTCGTCTCAGGGATGACATATTTCCTTCTGATATCCGACACTGCGTTTTTGGTGATCTTGATGTCAGAAGATTTCTCAACCCATCTTGCAGTGCTCGTGAGGATAGCAGAACAGTTTCGAAAAGCCAATTTGACCCTGAACATTTGCAAGAGTCAGTTTTGTATGAGTAGCATAAACTACTCAGGGTATGTTATAGGCATAAATTACATTTGTACAGATCCTTCCAAGGTGACCTGTATACAAAACTGGCCCCCACCCAAGAATCTTAAACAGGTTAGAGGTTTCTTAGGAGTATGTGGGTGATATCGCCAATTTATTCATAATTTTTCTGACTTCACTTGTCCCATTACTGATTTGCTATTAAATAAAAAGAAGTCATTTTGGACACAAGAAGTTTAGGAAGCAATGGATAAGCTAAAACATACTTTAACATCCGCTCCGGAGTTAGCAAATCCAGATTTTGAAGGCAAATTTTATCTTCACTGTGACGTTAGTTGTTTTTGTAAGGGTAAGTAGGGTAAGTATAATTATCGACAGAGAATAAAGGGATGCCCATCGCATTTATGTTCAAAAAACGAAGTCGAGCCCAACGCAATTACAGTGTACAGAACGCGAATGCTTAGCCGTAATTCTAGCAATTAAGAAGTTCAGATGCTATCTTAAACCTCAAGAGTTTGAGGTAGTGACTGATCACTCCAGTTTGCTTTGGCTAATGCGGCAACAAAACGTGTCTGGTCGACTTGTGCGATGGATACTTCGATTGCAAAAGTTAATATTTTCCATTTCACATAGAAAAGGTAAAGAGAATGAGAATGAGATCTCAGAATTAGATATAAACCCTATGATAAATATTGAATCCGATACATTTTCAGATGATGAGTATACGACTCTCAAACTCAAACAGCTTCGAAACGAAGTACTCATTGACAGCCACCTGAACCGAGTCGCACTCGCGCCGGCGCTCGCGACTGTATGTTCCGTATCGTGTTCTTGCGCGCCGCACTCGTGGCGTTGTTTCGGTCTGCGCCTGCTCTTCCTTCGAATTTTGATTAAAGATTCGTGCTCTGGCTTCTTCATTTCCACGGGCTGTCGAACCGACCATTTCGGATCGTTCCGGTGCGCTTCTTTTTTTCTAATATCTTAGAACTTAATATCCCTAAATTTTCCTTAAACTTATTATTTATAGCTAACATGCAATCGGAGGACGCATATATTTGATTGCTGGCGACTGTTTCCCGACTGGCATCTAGGACATTGCGGCAAAACTACCTCCGACAGGCCACAGCGGTAACAGTAAATGTTACGCAACGGGGACTCGCATTCCCAAATGTGTGCCCGCCCTGCTCACAATTCGAGCACACTAAGGGAGGAGCCTTCACGCCTCCGCTTGGACACGGTCTATACAACGCCTCCACCGCTTGAGGTGATTTCTCCTCGGGCATTGCCTCCAGCTCGGAACATACGCCTCCTGGACCTGGTGTCGCTCCTGAAAAGGTCTCAGCGACTGCCCGATTGGCTTCGGCATCGTGGCACACATTCCTCAACATTTCTATACTGATGAGGTACATAGGGTAGATCACTCGAGATATGCTATCCTTAATGTTGACCTTAATCACCCGGATCAAGTCACGGTCGGAAAAATGAGTGTCTAGTCTAGATCGAAGAGATAACATTTTTGGGAAATATTCGTCCACGCTTTCGACAGGTCGCTGTCGAAGTTTTCGAAGCTCTTGTTCCTGCTCGAAGCTGGACTTCCGGGCTCTGGCTCTTCCGTCCACCAGCAGATGGAAATCCCGGATAACCTCAGCCCAGGGCAACTGGTAAGTTCTTTGCATATGCTTCACGCGAAATATATACTTTTAGAGCATTCATCGAATGTGAGCTCCCAAAGCCGAACCTGCATCTAACCGGAAATGTGTACGTCCGCTTGAGCTGGGTCCTGGAAAACCAGTCCTGTGCAGCTGCCGATCCCGATATCCCGCTTGCTCCATCTGCTGCGCTTCCAGTGCCTACTATCGGTCCAATAATTGGCGTAATTAGAAGCTGCTTCATGTGCGGGAGCCGCAAACGAAACTGCTGCTTCCCGGATCTGCTTTGATGGAGCGGAATCTGCTTGACGCGCGCTCCTAACTGTATCCTGGATTTCTAACATGGAGGCCAACATTTCTTTGCGGATCTCATATTGGAGTTCGGACAGTTGTGTCAACATTGCTGTCCTGTAGGAATAACGCAACATTTATAGCAGACGTTTTCTCGCTTGGGATCTCGGACGTCTGCGCATTTCCTACGGCATTACCATGTTGTGCACTAGTTTTCTCCGGATTCGGCAACTCGGAATACCAATGCTTCGGAACTGCTCCAGTATACTGCCGCGCGCCTCCGACTGCATTACGAAGGGACTCTGACTCCATGGCAGATCCACCCTGCTTTGCAAACCTTTCTTTTGCGTCGTGATTAGCAGCCTGTGTCGTGGGACTTTTCCTCTACTCCTCTATTTCGATAAAAAATCAAGGCTGCGTCTTAATTTGCGCTCAGTCGACTTCTGACACTTATTAAGAGAGCCCTTTCCACGCTGAACCAATTGTTATATTTCTTAATATTTATTTGCTAATCTCCTGATGTTCTTCTTCTTACTACTTGTTCCTATTATCATTTAAATTTGTTATCTATTGAATTTGTGTATATTATATTTACATTTTTTTTTTTCTATAAATTATTCTCTTAAACACACCACATATAAAATAAATAACAAATAAATGACAAAAAAAAAAGTCACGCTATTCTATTCCTAATTTCCTATTTTATATTATATATTCAAACCTATACAAATAAATACAAAAAATAATTCTAAAATAAGCATAAAGCATCCGTCAGAAGAGCACTTTTTAACCGACACTTTTTGTTAAAAACTGACCAGTTCAGAGTGTGACCAGGCTCTGTGAGAAAAAAACCAATAGGATTTTGGTTTGAAAACCGATGCGAGTTATGTGAATGGCAAAATCACCGACGGTAAAAAAGTGTCGATTAAAAAGTGCTCGTCTGACGGATGCATAACACTTATTTATCAGCCAGATAAACAAAAAATACTCTAAAAACGACGGTTATTTTTATAAAAATCGCCAGGTATTAAAATGTATGGGCTGACAAATAAACAAGAACTCTAAGCACAAACTATCGAATACAATTTAGCAACAACAAAAACTGAGTGAGATGAATATGGGCGGGTGTGGGCAAACGTCGGTAGCTATCGTTTTTCCTACTTGCCAGAGGGCTCCTACTTACATATCGACTTTTTGGACTATGGAACGGTAGCGATACTAGACACTGACAAGGCTGGACAACGTACGAATTGGCAAAGAATATTCAACACGCGGACCACAGTCATGGTCTGGACTAATATAATCTACTTTTATTTTTCTTGAGCTGTAATTATTTACAACAACCTGGACTTCATCAGGCCTAGGAACGGCAACGCAGATTGGACACAGTGGTTCCATTATGGGACCAGTCCCTGGACCTGACTACTCAATATCGCCATCTTTACCCAGACACCACACCAGACAGTCCGACCGTGGCGGCAACAGATGAGGCTTTGTGGTCCTCCCCGCGGTCCAATCAAAGCTGGTAGTCCGATGCGCGCCAGGCGAAGTTGACGATATTTTCTATTTTATTTTTAGATCTTCAATTCAGCCGCCTGCTTAAGGCGGAATCCTGATATTCGCATCTTTTTCCGATTGGGCGCCATTTTTTTGATACGATTTGACTATCGCAACCAAATATCGATTTGCCGGATAGCTATTAGCATTACTCAGGGATGAGTAAGACCTCGATATCTGGCGAGTCGGGTAACAATAATTTATATTTGTTTTTCTGGTTTCTCAACACCTACACGGACAATCTGCTGGCATGGATTTGGTGGACAGGTGCTAGTATCCACCTCTACGATGCCCTCCCTACCTATAGTCGGCTTTCGATATTTTTTTGCCGACTCCCTAATCCAAACTTCTCCCAACCTCACCACATGCCCATCTCATTTTTAATTAAATATTATAACGTCTTGATGTAGGGGGGAGAAGGAAGCATGGACGCCAACACTTGAAGAAGTCGGTCCATTTGGTGACCAACTTGAGGGAGATGACGTTGAGACGGTCATCTCTGGAAGGGCGGGTACGCTGGGTCCGGAACCGGGATCCTGTTTGA
>JAWNMV010000638.1:0-102500 GCA_035043635.1 Drosophila rellima
CGTCTGATGCCAAACCAAAAGGGGTAAACCTCTCAAAAAAAATCAGTGGCGAACTCCTCGGCAATTTCTAAGTCGGACCTGAACCAGGTTCCGTCCCTGCGAAGAAGAAAAAACCTTTACAAAGGTTGCCTCTTAGGTCACCGGGTGCACTACCAAAAGGGCGCAGCCTTTGTTCTGATTCGGATCTATTGCTCGCAGCTTCTCTACAAAGAACTCTGATTAAGCCTGGTCAAGAGGATGGCGAGTACGCATCCATCGAAGCCATAGTTTACGTTGCCATCAAAGGAGAGCCAAGGGGCAGTAGGGAGTTTTTGAACCAAGTCCTCAGCAGCGATGTCAATGTCGTTCCTGGTGTCCAAAACATAGGGAGGGTCGTCGCGTGTGCTTGTAATTAATGGCATTCCTGTGCTTCATCGGACTGCTCAGGACGAGTGCTACAGCAGATTCTAAGCCTGAAAGCTGCTCAACAAAAAGATGCACATTATTAGCCCCCTTCCATGGAGAAGCTGCTCTCTCGTTTGGACCAAATGCTGGCTTCGCTAATGCAGGTTATGGTAATGGTCATGTCTCTCCAGCCTGGTCAACCGGTATCTGCTTCTGTTTCTCAACCTGCATCCCTGTCTGCTTTCCCAGCATCTTCTCGTGTTCAACATGACTAATTTTGGATTGAACATTGCTCTCTGGAACGCTAATGGTCTTAATGTCAAAGCGCGCGAGTTGTAAATTTTCCTCCAGACCAACAATGTTGATGTTATTCTTATCAGTGAGACTCACTTTAACAGCCGCTCTCGCTTCAGAATTTTTGGACTCCGTGGAAGCGCCGCCATTTTATTTCGATCCAACATAAGCTGCTACGAGCACCACAAAAGCGAAGAAGCGCATTACCAATCTGTTGCCGCCTTGGTTACCACGGACCTTTGCAATATTGCTATGGCTGCAATCTGCTGCCCTTCCGGTCACACACAGAAATGGTCTCCCGGTGAATTCTGCATAATTTTTGGACTGGTACATGTCATAACGCCCCGGCCAGAGCAATAGAGAACTATTGAAACATTTTTTTTTTGTGGCACTCAGAGCAAGTTTTGAAATGGCTACAAAGCAGAAGTACCACATCCCTCAGTTTATTGAGGCAAATAATGCATTTTAGAAAATCAGCTATTTAACTGAATTGCAAAATATTGTCCACATCTTCTTCCTCAGAATCAAAGTTCGAAAATGACTCTTCAAATGTAGTGTCCCACTTTATTAAATCATTTTTTTGATTTATTAGACAGTCGAAAAATTCTTTTAGAGACGATACTTTACTAACGGTACTCTCATTGATTATTGATGCACCTTGCAAGTCTTAAGAAGTTGAGGGCGTTATGTCTCTTCTGAAAGTGTGCACTTTCAAAGGTGTCATATCGCCCGAGGGCCTTATGACACATGGCGCAATAAGGTCCCGATCCTACTTACCTAATAAAAATAACTTTTTTGCGCAGTGCCGAATGCCAAACTGTTTTTTTTAGAATAAGTTATTTATTCATTTTAATATCGTTCGTCAAAAAATTGGATATCATATATTTTGGGGCATGGAAATGTTTTCGTCACAAGACTTTTATCTCGAAAAAGGTTTTTTTAGAAGATATCAGAAATTTTTGAAATTGCCTATACCAAGTCTCAGTATGATTAAAAAACATTCGATCATAACATTAAAGATAATAGAAAATTCCCAATCTGTGCGTTAGGTTGAGATATCTCCAAAAACAATGAAAAAATGCATACTAAATCTTAATTTTTGATTAATCGTTCCTATGGCAGCTATATGATATAGTAGACCGATATAAACCAAATTTGGTCATTATATAAAGGACCAGCACAGATGTGGATATGTCAGATTGGTTAAGATATCTCAAACAACAAAAAAGTTCTTCGTATTAGAACTGATTTTCGACTGATCTCTCTTATGGCAGCTATATGATATAGTGTAACCATCCTAGATGCAAATTCTATTAGTTTGGTTGAGATATCTCAAACAGCAAACAAGTCTTTTGTACTTAATCCCTTTTTGACCATTTTCAATGGGCAGAGGGTATAAATGTGAACTCAACTCAACTTTCCATACATCCCACAAGTTAAATTTAATTTGTCGACCAAGCAACTGCGCTTTTCCTTGGGTTCCTCTAGAAGCGACAGCCAAAAAGCCAACGCAACAAGCTCAGCAACCCTCGCAAATCCACTTTTCCCAGAAAAATCACAAAAAATTCAACATAAAATACTTTTTTACTTGTTAATAAGTGAGTTTTAGCTGACTCGAGGTCTGATGTCGATATGACAATTTATCAATAAACAAAACAAAAAATATTATAAAGTCCCGAAAAACAACAATTAATATTTTGGCTTCGAAATTTATGGTGCCACAATGTGAAGGAAAACCAACTTATTCGATGTGCTTTTCCCAATGGGATTGGGTTCATTTGAGCTGCTTTAACTTTAACAGCTGCTTTAATAATTTATATCAAAATTGTGACAATCTCCTCCATAAACAATTTTTATCAGAATGTGAAAGTGGTGTTCACATTGGAATGTCTCATTTTTGTGACTTAAAAATTTTGTGACTAAGCTTTTGGTATTCACATTGCTTTGTGACGTAGTGTAGCTATTTTGTGAAGCTTTGTAAAGCAGGGAGAACACAGATTTACTGTCGCAAAAGTAAGCAACTTTAAAAATCAATCAAAGCTTTTTATAGACCCCGTACATAAAAAAGTACACTGGACTATTAACTTTGTCATAAAAAAAAACTGCGTAACAGGCAGAAGGAGGCGTGGCCGACCCCTTAAAGTATATATATTCTTGATCAGCACCAACAGCCGAGTCGATATAACCATGCCCGCTGTCCGTCCGACTGTAAGAGCGCCTAGATCTCAGAGACTATTAGAGCTAGAGGCTCCACACTTGGTATGTAGGTTTGTCTATATTGCAAGCAGATCAAGTTTGTTTTAGATTTTAGCCACGCCCCTTCAAATCAAATAAATTTAAACTATTAGGCAATTTAAAAGAAAGAGCGTTCTAATTAAGCATAGGCGAAGCCAATATTATCAACCATGTTTGCTGAAAATTTCATTGCGATCGGAAAGTAAACAGCGAAGATATTAAACAACTAAATTTGCCTACATTTACTTTACCTTAACAGCAACAATCATAATGAGACAGCAACAACAATTACGTTTGTCCAGTAATAAATAAATCTACAATTAAACAGTTGATTTCAATATGCCCCTGTGGTGCAGGGTGTTAAGCGTCCGATATATTTTTTGTTATAAATTTTGATTTGGGCCATGGATCCCGGGGTCGAATCCCGGCGCGGACATACTTTTTTTTTTTTTTAAATATTTATTAATGTTTACTGATAATTTATATTAATGTTATATTTACAACAATTAAATTTTACTAGGCTATTTTAATGATGTTCAATGTTAAAAGGGTGTTGGCATAAATCAGAGCTTTAAAAAAATTAATCACTCAAGTCTTAACATAACTGCATTTTGGCAACGAATTAATGTAGGCTTCTGTGGCCTGGAGGACTAAGTTCCCCACGTCAGTAATTTGTGGGTTCAAATCCCAGCGTAAGCGGAATATTTAATATTTTTTATCAGACATTGGTCTCGGGTTCGAATCCAAGCTTGGACAAATGTTATTTTGTTTTAAAATGTATTGCATGTTTTTCTAACTTTTAAAATTATGTTGTATTTATTTTATTTGTATTAAATGTTTTTTTTTTTGGGTTATTATTGAGATCTACGAAATAAACATATTGCTTTCTCGTTTATCATTTATTAATGTTATACTGATCTATATATATAAAACTCTTTGTCCTGACTCACACACTGACTCACTGACTTATATAGAATCAACGTGTAGCCCAAACCGCTAAAAATAGAAGTTAAAATTTGCACACAACATAGCTGAGACAATTTTATAGTGCGATAAGACGGCGTTTTGCGAAGTTCGACCTGTAAGTGGGTCAAATTCGGGGTCAAAGGTCACAGAATTGCTTAGTAAGAAAAACTTTCTTGTATCTTAAGGTATCACATTACACATTACGTTACATCCTGACCAAGTTTGGTCGAAATCGTAGAACTATAGGCTATAGCTGTCATGGGAACAATCGGATGAAATTAAAATTTAGTATGAACAACTTTTTTGTTTCTCGATATATCTTAAAAAAACTCACAGGTTGTATGTTTGGGGGTGTCTCTTACATCGTGTCAAAATTTGGTTTAAATCGGATTGATATATCGTAAATTAAACTTTAGTATAAAAAACTTTTTTGTTTCTAAAGATTGTATGTTTGAGGGTGAATTTTACATCGTGACCAAGTTTGATTCAAATCGGATTACTATACCATATAGCTGCCATACGAACAATCGGATGGAAACTAGCATTTAGTACGAAAAACTTTTTTGTTTATTGAGATATCTTAACAAAATATCGAATCACGAAAAATCACTAAATCTGATTTTTAGGCAAAGTCGAATTACAGGGAAAAAATAATTATAGCAATGGACACGACCTTTAAATTTATATGTATTTAAACAAAAACTATTATACTATATAAAATTGTGATTCAGCATAATCTTCACAAACCGGACCAGCCTTTTAATTCTGCGATCGGAGCGAGTTGAGGGCGAAGCCCCCTAGTATCTTATGTAAATGTTATATTTACATCAATTCACTTAGGATGATCTGTAAAGCCTATTTTAATGTTATTCAATGCTAAAAGGGCGTTGGCAGAAATCAGAACTTTAAAAAAATTAATCGCTTAAGTCTTAACATATGTGTATTTTATCAACTCATTATGGCCTAGAGGACTAAGTTGCCGATGTTAGCAGTAATCAGAATTTGCGAGTTAAGATTCCTGAGCGAGCACTTCTATTAAATTTTTTTTTTTAGCAGACTTTGTGGAAATTGGTCGCGGGTTCGAAAACCTGCTGGGACAAAGGTTTTTTTTTTTAAGACTTATTAATATTATGCTGCCTTTGTATATAAATGTTGTATTTACATCAATGCAATGTTAGTATTAGATGTTTTTCTTTGATTTATTATTGAGAGGTCTACGAAATGACCATATCGCTGACACGCTTCCACTAATGCTTAACTCAATAGTATATTCGCCTTGACTAAAATTAATTTTAAATTTTGTGCTGTTTTAATAAATCATTTATGATTTGTTTAATGTAAATTTATCATCAATGTGTTTAAGCGAAATTTATATTTAGTACATAATTATTTTAAATATTTGTATCGTTTTATTTTATTGTAAGACGTGTTTACTTTTCCATAGTAAGTATGGTGTCTCCCACAGTCGAGTATGATCGACTGTACCACCGCGAGCGAAGCGAGCAGGGAGCGGAGCTATGCTTAAATTAGGACCACCTAACTTATTTAAAATATGTTGTGTCAGCCACCTGCTTGCATTCAATGCGATGCAATTACAATAAAATGATGTTCTTGGTCGCGAACATACGATTAGAACATAGTTAAGAATCAAAATAAAATTTAACCGTTAATCGATCATTTTTTTGGTCTCTTTGAATTTTTATCTTCATAATTGATTTCAATAAAGACATTTTGTAGAAAGAATACACACATAACTTATGTCTTGCATGTGAACGAATTTTTATATATATATATATTTTTTTATATGGGCAACTTCACAGAGATGTCAACCGCGGCCAAAAAATTCAAAGTCTATAAAAGTATGTTGTTTTAACATATTACTATAGGAAATATATGAAATTTAATAAATCAATGCAAATTTTTCATTTATTCATAGCACAATTTGAAATATTCAAATGCAAATTCGAAAAAGTGTAAAAGTTGTGTTTTGAACATTTCTATTCCACGTTTTGCTTTGATTATTGTTCTTAATGAGAGACATTATGCATTGATATTTCCTCTCTTAAATCTCGGTTTATATTTAAAGAATATAAGAAAAATTTAAAAGGGACGATGCGATTGCCAATTATGGTGAATTTCTTATCTGCTTAACCGTATATGTCGTGTGCGACATTGAAATATAGCATTTTTTCTCCGTGCGTTGAAGGTATTAAGCTTATGAGCATCAAATATTGGGTCCAAACATATATTTTTATACCAAACTAATTTAAAAAAATTTTGGATGAAAATATTCACCGCTTTGCCTTTAAAACTTTTTTAAAGTTTGTCGCGTGCGACATGATAAGTCTAAAATGTATAAATTATAAATAATTTTTTTTTCTAAAATTCAAATTATAAATTGTTTTAATGTAGATGTGTGAAAACGGAGGCGAGAAAAATAAATCCAGCTGATATTAATAATACTATTATCACTTAAGTTTGTTTCTGTTCATTGTTTTTTTCTCATATAAGATGAATACACTTATTTTTGTTTTACTTTATTGAAGATATTTTGTTAAGTTCGTTATAATTGTTTTAAAATAAATATACTTAATATATTTGAAGTCATTTAAAAACATATTAAGCACGTCTTATTACTTAAAAGATAATAAAATAAACATTAAAAGTATGATGGAACAAAATATCGCGTGCGACAAAGAATAAAATTGAATAAAAAAAAATACTGAATATTTTTGAATTAAATAAAAAACATTATTAAGATAAATAAATGCATTACATTCTAATATTGGCCGCATTAAAATATTCTAGCAGGTTTCGCTGAAATCAGTGTTAAAACTGGTCGCCGAAAAATTGACTTCTGTTTGAGTCACGAATGTGACTCGAAGTGCGAATGCCTCGGTATTTTTAAATTTTCTTGAAAACGAACAGTTGACTAAAATCAACCTTAGAAACATTTATAGTGCTTAACAAGAGCTACAAGATTCGTCTTTAGTCAAAATAAGAAAGTGTCTTGGCATATGTTTTTCTTTCACTTTGAATGCGTACGAATGTCGACATTAGACGACATTAGAGAATTGCATATATGTATAATATAAGTCCTCCTACAGGAGGACTTCTAGAGGAGGAGGCGAGGAAAGCCGTGTCGTCAGCGTAGGTGGCAGTCAATGTACGGTGACAATTAAGAAATGGAAGCTCAGAAGTATATACGTTATACAAAACTGGGCCAAGCGTACTGCCCTGAAGGACACCAGCGCGAATCATCCTAGTCGATGACTTTGAACCACTGACTTTGATAACGAACGAGCTTCTAAGAAGGAAGGATTGCAATGTGTAAAAAAATTAATTCGGATGAAGCGACGTTAGCTCTGTGTAGCTCTAAAACCGTATAATAGTTGAGAAGAGCTTCTTAACAAAGGCATCAATGCTCATCAGTCTACGCAGAAGCATTCTCTCGAACAACTTGGAAAATGTTGGGAGAAGACTGATGGAACGGAAAGCGACTGCAGTGTTATTGATCAACCCTTTCTTCTTTACCTTGGCAATAAGACGGGCCGGGTACGACTACAGCAAAAGTGGTTGTGGCCATCACTTTCTCGTCTGATGCCAAACCAAAAGGGGTAAACCTCTCAAAAAAAATCAGTGGCGAACTCCTCGGCAATTTCTAAGTCGGACCTGAACCAGGTTCCGTCCCTGCGAAGAAGAAAAAACCTTTACAAAGGTTGCCTCTTAGGTCACCGGGTGCACTACCAAAAGGGCGCAGCCTTTGTTCTGATTCGGATCTATTGCTCGCAGCTTCTCTACAAAGAACTCTGATTAAGCCTGGTCAAGAGGATGGCGAGTACGCATCCATCGAAGCCATAGTTTACGTTGCCATCAAAGGAGAGCCAAGGGGCAGTAGGGAGTTTTTGAACCAAGTCCTCAGCAGCGATGTCAATGTCGTTCCTGGTGTCCAAAACATAGGGAGGGTCGTCGCGTGTGCTTGTAATTAATGGCATTCCTGTGCTTCATCGGACTGCTCAGGACGAGTGCTACAGCAGATTCTAAGCCTGAAAGCTGCTCAACAAAAAGATGCACATTATTAGCCCCCTTCCATGGAGAAGCTGCTCTCTCGTTTGGACCAAATGCTGGCTTCGCTAATGCAGGTTATGGTAATGGTCATGTCTCTCCAGCCTGGTCAACCGGTATCTGCTTCTGTTTCTCAACCTGCATCCCTGTCTGCTTTCCCAGCATCTTCTCGTGTTCAACATGACTAATTTTGGATTGAACATTGCTCTCTGGAACGCTAATGGTCTTAATGTCAAAGCGCGCGAGTTGTAAATTTTCCTCCAGACCAACAATGTTGATGTTATTCTTATCAGTGAGACTCACTTTAACAGCCGCTCTCGCTTCAGAATTTTTGGACTCCGTGGAAACGCCGCCATTTTATTTCGATCCAACATAAGCTGCTACGAGCACCACAAAAGCGAAGAAGCGCATTACCAATCTGTTGCCGCCTTGGTTACCACGGACCTATGCAATATTGCTATGGCTGCAATCTGCTGCCCTTCCGGTCACACACAGAAATGGTCTCCCGGTGAATTCTGCATAATTTTTGGACTGGTACATGTCATAACGCCCCGGCCAGAGCAATAGAGAACTATTGAAACATTTTTTTTTTGTGGCACTCAGAGCAAGTTTTGAAATGGCTACAGAGCAGAAGTACCACATCCCTCAGTTTATTGAGGCAAATAATGCATTTTAGAAAATCAGCTATTTAACTGAATTGCAAAATATTGTCCACATCTTCTTCCTCAGAATCAAAGTTCGAAAATGACTCTTCAAATGTAGTGTCCCACTTTATTAAATCATTTTTTTGATTTATTAGACAGTCGAAAAATTCTTTTAGAGACGATACTTTACTAACGGTACTCTCATTGATTATTGATGCACCTTGCAAGTCTTAAGAAGTTGAGGGCGTTATGTCTCTTCTGAAAGTGTGCACTTTCAAAGGTGTCATATCGCCCGAGGGCCTTATGACACATGGCGCAATAAGGTCCCGATCCTACTTACCTAATAAAAATAACTTTTTTGCGCAGTGCCGAATGCCAAACTGTTTTTTTTAGAATAAGTTATTTATTCATTTTAATATCGTTCGTCAAAAAATTGGATATCACATATTTTGGGGCATGGAAATGTTTTCGTCACAAGACTTTTATCTCGAAAAAGGTTTTTTTAGAAGATATCAGAAATTTTTGAAATTGCCTATACCAAGTCTCAGTATGATTAAAAAACATTCGATCATAACATTAAAGATAATAGAAAATTCCCAATCTGTGCGTTAGGTTGAGATATCTCCAAAAACAATGAAAAAATGCATACTAAATCTTAATTTTTGATTAATCGTTCCTATGGCAGCTATATGATATAGTAGACCGATATAAACCAAATTTGGTCATTATATAAAGGACCAGCACAGATGTGGATATGTCAGATTGGTTAAGATATCTCAAACAACAAAAAAGTTCTTCGTATTAGAAATGATTTTCGACTGATCTCTCTTATGGCAGCTATATGATATAGTGTAACCATCCTAGATGCAAATTCTATTAGTTTGGTTGAGATATCTCAAACAGCAAACAAGTCTTTTGTACTTAATCCCTTTTTGACCATTTTCAATGGGCAGAGGGTATAAAAATTATAAGAAGTTTAGATAACAGGTAATATCTTCCAAACACACCCGAAAAAACGTTATGTGTCATACATAAAATTGTTCATACTAAAACATATTAAAAATTAAAAAAAAAATTGTTAGCGTCGTTTTTTCAAAAATCGCCAAAAGGTGGGATAAAAAAGCTATTTTCACGTGAAGCCAGTTACCTATATGCTTTAGTAAAAAAGGTATGGTTTCGAATTACCTTTCTAACGCTATAGAGTACATATCTATAGCTTGTAACGTTTGGATACTGTGGGGGTGTCAATTTTAGCGGGCCTTAGCGATTTCCCGCTAAGTCAGCGATTTTTCAAAAAGTCGTAAACAAAAATTAGCTAGTTTTTTGATGGGGAATAGATCCACATTCACAAATATAAGCTATTTCAACGCTTTGATACAAACAAACAAACAAACAAAAGGACTGACTTTTCATCTCATTTTGGGAAGGCGTCTACATTTTTCAAATTTAATTATCTTTCGAACCAGTTGTCGGATTTTGATGATCAAAGTGTCATTCGACGCGTATTTTTGATACGAATAATAATATGGTAAAAAATTATACCAAAAAGATCCAAAGGTCCCATTTGCTGCATTAATCTAAATTTCGCCCCTTTCATTTACACCTGCCTATCTCACCAACCAGTTGAGCTTTTAATAGTCTTAGAATGCACTTTTGTTAGTTAAAGCTATACCTTTCGATCGGTATTTAACTCGACCTGATCGGACAGTCATAGCAAATTTTCCATTTTTCCTGTGTATATTGCTAGTCTCCTTTCGCACCCTTCGTGCTGCTTTCGGCCCTAGCGCGGACTGCCGTCCGCAGTGATACACTTAGGAAGTATTTAAGCATAAAAAAAAAGTTCTATAGAAATAAAAAATAAATCATACAAAATGCCGTTAAAAGTAGCTTTAAGCGAAAAAATAACATTTTTCAGTTTTCAAGCCAATTGGACATTTCCTTATAAGTATACACAAAACAAGGGGGCTCCGCCAACAGTAGCGGCAACAAAGCAGCCGTTCGATATCAACCTAATATTGACATACCGTGCACAACAAAAAATTTTTTTGTACTATAACTTGATTTTTGTCTGATCGTTTCTACGGCAGCTATATGATATAGAGGTATGCTTTCAACCAAATTAGGTCAGAACATATGAAACCATCCCAGATGCATATTCTGTCAGTTTGGTTGAGATATCTGAAAAAAACAACAAATAATTGCATACTAATTCTAAATTTTGGTAGCCATATGATATAGTAGACTGATTTCAATAAAATTATATAAAAATAAGACCACCCCAGATTTATATTTTGTCAATTTGATTAAGATATATTGAACAACATACAAGTTTTTCGTACTAAAACTTGAGTTTCGACTGATCGCTCCTATGGCAGCTATATGATATAGTGTAACCGTCCTAGATGCATATTTTGTCAGATTGGTGGAGGTATCTCAAACATCAAAAAAGTTTTTAGTACTAAAACTTACTACATTTTTGCTAAGCTTGTTGATGTCTGGCAACACCAAATCAGCTGTTAAAGGATTTTAGATTGAGCGCGAATTTTAAAATTAAAGGCAATGCCTTTATATTTGTGATTCTTTTTGCAGAAACTATTAAGTATTTAAATGCAATAATAATAAATGAAAACTTATTGAATATATGTGTGAGCTAACGTTCATATTAATTATTATCAATTCTGTGTTTTCAGCATGGACTGAATCATTATAAGTTATATTATAAAAATTACATAGTAATGATTATTTATTAATTTTTAACAATTTTCTTCACTAATAATCATTTTTTTTGAGTAATTTTATAAAACTTAGACGGTAATCATTATTTTTGATCAAAAAACATTAAAACTAAAATATAATAATAATTAATAATTTTTACTTTTTTCTTCACTGATAATAATTATTTTTGAGGAATTTTATAAAACTTAGACTGTAATCATTATTTTTGATAAAAAAACAAATAAAATTCAAAAATAATGATAATTAGTGATTTTTATTTTTTTGCTTAAAATAAAACTCAACAGTAATTTACGGCTTTTATGTTAAATTTTGTACCAATATAATTTTATATTCTTATA
Source organism: Drosophila rellima (assembly GCA_035043635.1). Lineage (NCBI taxonomy): Eukaryota > Metazoa > Arthropoda > Insecta > Diptera > Drosophilidae > Drosophila > Drosophila rellima. The sequence goes on from JAWNMV010000638.1 coordinate 11,663, forward strand.
AATAGACCCTAAAGCTACCTCCCAGCATAATTTTTTTTTCTAAAACTTTTTTTTTTTAAATAAATAAATAAATTAATTATATACCTTTAATGATTGTTATTTTTTCGCTCAAAATAAAAGCCAACAGTAATTTCCCTTTAAATACCCTGAGCGGGTATATTAAGTTTGTTCAAAAGTATGTAGCGGGCAGAATGAAGCATCTCCAACACCATAAAGTGAATATATTCTTGATCAGCATCAACAGCCGAGTCGATATACGCTTGTCCGTCTGTCCGTGTAAACAAAAAGATCTCAGAGATGGTAAGGGCTAGGCCCACCAAATTTGGAATATAGAGTCCCCATAATGTTGAAATTTCGCCACGCCCACTGTGGGGGCGTAATTCGAAAAAAAAAACTGGCATCACCTTTAATTTAGGGTTATAAGTTAAATCTTTACATTTTTTTTATGTTAGCGGGTGTCGGATCATGCCCAGCATCTTATCACCAATTTTTAACAGCATTGGATCATAAATAGTAAAGATATTAACAGGTTTGTGGCAGCAAGGAAATATAATTAAAATGATTAATTAATTCATCTTATATTTAGTCCACCAGAATGTATGTAAGTATGTATATTGAGCTGGCGTCTGCCTAACTGGCGCAGTTGTCAAAGTGATAGGTGGGCGGCATGCTAAACATGCGACGCGAGTTCGAGTCCGGGCGGTAGATGCAGAATTTTGTGATTTTCGTTAATTCAAATTGTCTGCCTGAATAAATGAATAACACATTTGCCAGGGCAAACAAACAATCGGTCCATGGGTCTGATGGTAGGGATTCGAGCCCGTGCGTTAGAGGTCGTGGGTTTAAGTCTTGGTTGCGACGTTCAAATATATTTCAATTTTAGTTTTTTTTTTAATTTTTCCTTTAAATGTGTTTAAAAATTTACGATTGGTCGAGAATTAAGGATTAGTATAAAAATTATTGCCCTTTCTAGAGATATCTTAATCGAACTTGCTGCATTTTACTAAGGCTTAGGGTATCTTACTGTCGATTGCACTCGATAGTTCCGCTTGTTTTACATTTTTATTTTTTTTTCAGCTTTTTTGTCCGATTTTGTGACACGTTTAATTATTATTTAATATTATGAAAAACAATATCACAAGATCTCTACCAAACTCATAAAATGTATGATTGCGACGGGCTTTCACATCGTGACCAAATTTGGTCAAAGTCGGATGCCTATATCCTATAGCTGCCATAGGAACAATCGGATTAAATTAACCTTTAGAATCTTCTAAAAAATACCTCTTTACGAGGTAAAATTCTAGTGACGAAAAAATGTCAATGCTTCAAAATTTCTGATATTAAATTTTGTGACGAACGATATTAAATTGAATATATAACTTATTCTTAAAGAAAAGTTTGGCATTGGGCACTGCGCAAAAAAGGTTATTTTTATTAGGTAAGAAGGATAGGGACTAAGGAATTAAGATAGTCAGGCAATACGTAATATTCTTAATTCTTATTCTTAATTCACCTGTAGCTTCTTACCTATGAACTCCAGAAAAATATATATATAAATATTACAGGTATGCCTAAAAGATCTTCAAAATACCTTTTCAACGATATATAGAACATATCTGTAGCTTCTATCGTATACTAGGATGGTTTTAAGTTTAGCAATTTTTAGCGATTTCCCGCTAAACAAGCTTTTTTTTCGAAAAAGTCGTGGAACAAAAGTTTCTAATTTTATAATTGGGAATAGATCCTCATTCACACATTTTAGCTATTTAAACGCTTTGATACAAACAAACACACAATCAGACAAACTGAATTTTCATCTCATTTTGAGAAGGCCACTAAAAATTTCAATTTTAATTATCTTTTGAATCACTGAACGGATTTTAAAGATTTAGGTGTCATTCGACGAGTATTTTTACTAAGAATCGTAGAAAAAAAAATTAAAAAAATGTACCGAAAGGCTCCAACGGCCCCATTTGCTGCAATCATCTAAATTTCGCCCCTCCCACTTTTACCTGATTATCTCACGAACCAGGTGAGATTTCAAAAGTGTTAGTATGCGCTTTTGTTAGATAAAACTATGCCTTTCGATCGGTATATAAGTCGATCTGATCGGACAGTTATAGAAAATTTTCCATTCTTCCTGTATATATTGCTAGTCGCCTTTCGCACCCTTCGTGATGCTTTCGTCACTAGCGCGGACTACCGTCCGCAGTGATAGAAAACTTTTTGATTCCTTAAGATATCTTAACAAAACTTACAGATTGTATATACTTGGTTGATGACGGATGACTACATCTTATAGCTGCCATAAGAACTATCGGATGAAATTACCTTTAGTATGGAAAACTTTTTTATTTTTTAAGTTATCATAACCAAACTTATAAATTGTATGTTTGCGACTAGTTTTCACATCCTGACCAAATTTGGTCAAGGTCGGTTGGCTATATCATATAGCTGCCATAGGAACAATCGTATGCAATTAATCTTTAGTATGGAAAATTTTATTGTTTCTTAAGATATCTTAACCAAACTCACAGATTGTGTATATGGGACTACCTGTTAAATCCTGACCAAATTTGCTTGATGTCGGAACTATATCTTATAGCTCCCATAGGAACAATCGCAAGAAATTAACCTTTAGTCATGAAAACTTTTTTGCTTCATAAGTTATCTTAACCAAACTTATAAATTGTATATTTGCGACTGGCTTTCACATCCTGACCGAATTTGGTCAAATTCGGAAGACTATATCTTATATCTGCCATAGGAACAATCGGATGAAATATACATTAAGAATGGAAAACTTTTTTGTTTTTTAAGTTATCTTAACCAATCTTATAAATTTTATATATGGGACTGGCTTTCACATCCTGACCCAATTTGGTCAACTTCGGATGACTATATCATATAGCTGCCATAGAAACAAACGGATGCAAATTAACCGTTAGTATGGAAAACTTTTATGTTTCATAAGTTATCTACCTGTTACATCCTGACCAAATTGGGTTGATGTCGGATGAATAAATCTTATAGCTGCTATTGGAACTATCGGATGAAATTAACCTTTAGTATGGAAAACTTTTTCTTTTCTTAACCAAACTCACTGATTGTATATATGGGACTGCCTGTTACTTCCTAATCAAACTTGGTTGATGTCGGAACTATATCTGCCATATGAACAATCGGATGAAATTAACCTTTAGTATGAAAAACTTTTTGGTTTCTTAAGTTATCTTAATCAAACTTATAAATTGTATTTTTGCGACTGGCTTTCACATCCTGACCAAATTTTGTCGATGTTGAATGACTATCCTGACCGATTTTGGTCAAAGTCTGATTACTATAACATATAGCTGCCATAGGAATAATCTGATCCAAATAAACCGTAAGTATGGAAAACTTTTTTGTTTCTTAAGTTATCTTAACCAAACATATAAATTGTATGTTTGCGACTGGCATTCACAACCTGACCGAATTTGGTCAAAGTCGGAAGACTATATCTTATATCTGCCATGGGAACAATCGGATGAAATATACATTTAGTATGGAAAACTTTTTTGTTTCTTAAGTTATCTTAACCAATCTTATAAATTGTATATATGCGACTGGCTTTTACATCCTGACCAAATTTGGCAAAAGTCGGATGACTATATCATATAGCTGCCATAGGATCAAAGGGATGCAATTAAACCTATAGTATGGAAAACTTTTTTGTTTCATAAATTATCTAAACCAAACCCATTAATTATATGTTAGCGACTGGCTTTCAAATCCTGACCGAATTTGGTCAAAGTCGGATGACTAAATCATACACCTGCCATGGGGACAATCGGATGAAATTAACCTTAGTAAGGAAAACTTATTTGTTTCATAAGTTATCTTAACCAAACTCATTAGTTGAATGTTTTCGACTGGCTTTGACATCCTGACCGAATTTGGCCAAAGTAGGTTGATTATAACATATAGCTGCCATAGGATGAATCGGATGCAAATTAACCGATAGTATGGAAAACTTTTTTGTTTCATAAATTATCTTAACCAAACCCATTAATTGTATGTTTGCGACTGGCTTTCACATCCTGACCAAATTTGGTCATATTCGGATGACTATAACATATAACTGCCATTGGAACAATCGGATGCAAATTAACCTTTAGTATGGAAAACATTTTTGTTTCATAAGTTATCTTAACCAAACTCATTAGTTTAATGTTTTTGACTGGCTTTGACATCCTGACCAAATTTGGTCGATGTCGGATGACTATATATTATAGCTGCCATAAAAACAATCGGAAGAAATTTAAATTTAGTAAGGAAAACTTTTTTGTTTCTTAAGTTATCTTAACCAAACTTATAAATTGTATATTCGCGAGTGGCTTCCACAACCTGACCAAATTTGGTCAAAGTCGGATGACTTATCATATAGCTGCCATGGCAACGATTGGATGAAATTAACCTTTAGTATGGAAAACTTTATTCTTTTTTAAGATATCTCAACCAAACTCATAGATTGTATGTTTGCGACTGGCTTTGACATCCTGACAGAGTTTGGTCATAGTCAGTTGACTATAACATATAACTGCCATTGAAACAATCGGATGCCAATTAACCTTTAGTATGGAGAACATTTTTGTTTCATAAGTTATCTAAAGCAAACTCATTAGTTGAATGTTCTCGACTGGCTTTGACATCCTGTCCAAATTTGGTCGATGTAGGATGACTATATCTTATAGCTGCCATAAAAACAATCGGAATAAATTTACCTTAGTATGGAAAACTTTTTTGTTTCATAAGTTATCTTAACCAAACTCATTAGTTGAATGTTTTCGACTGGCTTTGACATTCTGACCGAATTCGGCCAAAGTAGGTTGACTATAACATATAGGTGCCATAGGAAGAATCGGCTGAAATCAACCATTAGTAGGGAAAACTTTTTTGTTTCTGTAGAAATCTTAACCAAACTTATAAATTGTATATTTGCGACTACCTGTTAAATCGTGACAGAATTTGGTCAAAGTCGAATGACTATATCTTATAGCTGCCATAGGAATAATCGGTTGAAATTAACCTTTAGTATGGAAAACTTTTTCGTTTCATAAGTTATCTCAACCAAATCATCAATTGTATGTTTGCGACTTGCTTTCACAACCTGACCGAATTTGGTCAAAGTCGGAAGTCTATATCTTATATCTGTCATACAAACAATCGGATGAAATTTACATTTAGTATGGAAAACTTTTTTGTTTCTTAAGTTATCTTAACCAATCTTATAAATTGTATATATGCGACTGGCTTTTACATCCTGACCAAATTTGGTTAAAGTCGGATGACTATATCATATAGCTGCCATAGGAACAAAGGGATGCAATTAAACTTTAGTATGGAAAACTTTTTTGTTTCATAAGTTATCTTAACCAAACTCATTAGTTGAATGTTTGCGACTGGCTTTGACATCCTGACCGAATTCGGTCGAAATCGGAAGACTATATCCTATAGCTGCCTTAGGAACAATCGGATGAAATTAACCTTTATTATGGAAAACTTTTTCGTTTCATAAGTTATCTCAACCAAATCATCAATTGTATGTTTGCGACTTGCTTTCACAACCTGACCGAATTTGGTCAAAGTCGGAAGACTATATCTTATATCTGTCATACGAACAATCGGATGAAATTTACATTTAGTATGGAAAACTTTTTTTTTTCTTAAGTTATCTCATCCAATCTTATAAACTGTATATATGCGACTGGCTTTCACATCCTGACCAAATTTGGTTAAAGTCGGATGACTTATCATATAGCTGCCATAGCAACGATCGGACGAAATTAACCTTTAGTATGGAAAACTTTTTTCTTTTTTAAGATATCTCAACCAAACTCATAGATTGTATGTTTGCGACTGGCTTTGACATTCTGACAGAGTTTGGTCATAGTCGGATGACTATAACATATAACTGCCATTGGAACAATCGGATGCAAATTAACCTTTAGTATGGAAAATATTTTTGTTTCATAAGTTATCTTAAGCAAACTCATTAGTTGAATGTTTTCGACTGTCTTTGACATCCTAACCGAATTTGGCTAAAGTAGGTTGACTATAACATATAGCTGCCATAGGAAGAATCGGATGCAAATTAACCGATAGAATGGAAAAGATTTTTCTTTCATAAATTATCTTAACCAAACCCATTAATTGTATGTTTGCGACTGGCTTTCACATCCTGACCAAATTTGGTCGATGTCGGATGACTATATCTTATAGCTGCCATAAAAACAATCGGAAGAAATTTACCTTAGTATGGAAAACTTTTTTGTTTCATAAGTTATATTAACCAAACTCATTAGTTGAATGTTTGCGACTGGCTTTGACATCCTGACCGAATTTGGTCGAAGTCGCATGACTATATCCTATAGCTGCCATAGGAACAATCGGATAAAATTAACCATTAGTAGGGAAAACTTTTTTGTTTCTGTAGAAATCTTAACCAAACTTATAAATTGTATATTCGCGAGTGGCTTCCACAACCTGACCAAATTTGGTCAAAGTCGGATGACTTATCATATAGCTGCCATAGGAACAATCGGATAAAATTAACCATTAGTAGGGAAAACTTTTTTGTTTCTGTAGAAATCTTAACCAAACTTATAAATTGTATATTTGCGACTACCTGTTAAATCGTGACTGAATTTGGTCAAAGTCGAATGACTATATCTTATAGCTGCCATAGGAACAATCGGTTGAAATTAACCTTTAGTATGGAAAACTTTTTCGTTTCATAAGTTATCTCAACCAAATCATCAATTGTATGTTTGCGACTTGCTTTCACAACCTGACCGAATTTGGTCAAAGTCGGATGACTATATCCTATAGCTGCCTTAGGAACAATCGGATGAAATTAACCTTTATTATGGAAAACTTTTTCGTTTCATAAGTTATCTCAACCAAATCATCAATTGTATGTTTGCGACTTGCTTTCACAACCTGACCGAATTTGGTCAAAGTCGGAAGACTATATCTTATATCTGTCATACGAACAAAGGGATGCAATTAAACTTTAGTATGGAAAACTTTTTCGTTTCATAAGTTATCTTAACCAAACTCATTAGTTGAATGTTTGCGACTGGCTTTGACATCCTGACCGAATTTGGTCGAAATCGGAAGACTATATCCTATAGCTGCCTTAGGAACAATCGGATGAAATTAACCTTTATTATGGAAAGCTTTTTCGTTTCATAAGTTATCTCAACCAAATCATCAATTGTATGTTTGCGACTTGCTTTCACAACCTGACCGAATTTGGTCAAAGTCGGAAGACTATATCTTATATCTGTCATACGAACAATCGGTTGAAATTAACCTTTAGTATGGAAAACTTTCAACTAATGTGTTTGGTTAAGATAACTTATGAAACAAAAAAGTTTTCCATACTAAAGTTTAATTGCATCCCTTTGTTCCTATGGCAGCTATATGATATAGTCATCCGACTTTAACCAAACTTATAAATTGTATATTTGCGACTACCTGTTAAATCGTGACTGAATTTGGTCAAAGTCGAATGACTATATCTTATAGCTGCCATAGGAACAATCGGTTGAAATTAACCTTTAGTATGGAAAACTTTTTTATTTCTTATGATATCTCAACCAAATCAATAATTGTTTATTTGCGACCGGCTTTCACAACCTGACCGAATTTGGTCAAAGTCGGAAGACTATATCTTATAGTTGCTATAGGAACAATCGGATGAAATTTACCATTAGTATGGAAAACTTTTTCGTTTCATAAGTTATCTAAACCAAACTCATTAATTGTATGTTTGTGGTTGGCTTTCACATCCTGACCAAATTTGGTCAAAGTCGCATGACTATACTCTATAGCTGCCATAGGAACAATCGGATGAAATTAACCTTTAGTATGGAAAACTTCTTTGTTTCTTAAGTTAGTATATAAAACTTTTTTGTTTCTTAAGATATCTTAACCAAACACACTGATTGTATATATATATATACCAAATTTTGTTGATGTCAGAACTATATCTTATAGCTGCCATAGGAACAATCGGATGAAATTAACCTGTAGTATTGAAAACGTTTTTGTTACTTAAGTTATCTTTACCAAACATATAAATTGTATATTTGTGACTGGCTTTCATATCCTGACCGAATTTGGTCAAAGTCGATTGACTATTGTAGCGGTCAGTCTCGGGTTCCAAATCTGGGTGCCTGTGCAGTGTACCATGAAAGGAGCACTGAGGCGAATACCCTGCAGATTCTAAATCTGACAACGTCGGATATAATTGCCATTGCCACATAGGAATCGAGTTCGTGCACTTCTTGCTTAGCCTAGACTCAGCTCGACGAATGGGGTGGGGTTCTTTCTCTTCATATGGTGGCTCACACACACTACGACAAAATATAAGTTCACTAGAAAAATAAACACAGAATATCGGAAAAGGAAATGGAAATGGAAATATGAATCGGACAAGACAATTATCAGACGGACATTTGTGGCCTATGACTCAGTTGTAGGGTATTTTGATGTTGTGCATACCCTATTCTGTACTCTCCCTACCTTGGCAATAAATAGCTAAAATTTTAAAATATTGCCCCTAGTGTAACACTTGCCACCTTTTATAATTGGATCGGCATTGGCTGTAGATCGGCGACGGATTTTCAAAGATTAATTAAAGTTTCATTATTTCCATATATATCTTACTCATAATTTATTAAATTAATATTAATTCTAAAATTCATTCTAATTTCATTATTTCTCGTATTTTAAATTTTCATGTATAATTGTTAAATGTATGATGATGATGTGAATATATTTACTTTTGTGTGTGTTTATATATTGTAGTAATACTTAGCATACATAGGCGTAGTAGTATGTAAGACTCATATTGTAAATATTCCTTATTAATAATTATATTTATCGTACTGTAAATATAATTAAGTTATCGAGATAGTTTAGCGCCATCTATCATAAATAAGATTAAGCTTAAGGATGCACGGTTGCAATTAAGAGAGGGACGAGTGTCACTTTTGCAAGCGACACCTTTGAAGACAGACGTCTTAGAAATAAAGAAAACTAAACAATTCGCCGTGTGTTTTAAAACTAAAGTGAAGCAGACTATAATTCAAAAGTGGGATAAAAGACTACGTGCGTTTGTGAAAATTTTTATAAAAAAAGAAATAAATCAATTAAATAAACAACCAAAATGGACTCAAGCATCAATTTAAATAATTTAAGCTTGTCCGAACTAAAAATGTGGTGTGAGAAACTAAATCTGCCTACACGAGGCAACAAAGTGACATTGGTGTTGCAACTTCAAAGTGCACTTCCATCAGTAAGTGCATTAAAGTTGTCCAGCGGAGTACCCGAAGACGAAAATTCGGAGGAAGAAAACAGCAAAATTTCGCAGAATTCAGGCGACAAAATGGCGGCAGAAAACGACACAAGCGATTGCAACAATGACGTCAGACGTGCTTGGTGGTGAAATTCAAGGGCAACGAGATGGCAACGCTCAGCGTTCACTTCAAAGCTCCAACAATGAACCAGATCGATCAGGCAATGTTCCACTGAACGAAGAAAGTGGCAACGATCAACTGAACGATGAAAGTGGCAACAATCAACAAAACGACGAGTGTGGCAATACTGGCAGTATTTTTGCTGTTGGTAACACTGTCGGGATAAATGTAAACAACGCAAACAATATTGACAAAGGTTGTGAAACTTCAGCAAATAAGAATGACAAAAATAAATCCGAGTATGGAAATTTTGACTTCAAGACTGTCAAGGAATTTGTACCCGAATATGATGGCGAAAAGGACATCAATGAGTGGTTGACAGTGGTCAAAAATGTACGTGCAGTGTTCATCATAGCCGACGATGTCATGCGCCAGACAATTTGTTCTAGAGCAAAAGGAAAGGCGAATTATTGGCTATTGTCACAACCATCGCTCCTCTCTGGAGAAATTGATGACATTTTTACGCAGATGCGAAACCGATTCGGCACAAAAGGAAATTTCCTAGAACTGCGCCATAAGCTGGAAAAGCGCAAGTGGCAGTGGGACGAGATATTTGCGAGCTACTATTACAACAAATTATTATTAGCGAGCAAAATAAACATCAAAGACGACAAGCTGGTGCAGTATATTCTGGATGGCACACCAAATGTGCAGTTGAAGAACCAGGGTAAACTTCAACGTTTTTCTACACCTGCTGCGGTCTTAGAGGCTTTTCAGGACATCAAGATGCCGCGACTTTCAACCGGAACCAAAAAAATCGGAGCAGTTCAAAAAACATCGACCCCGGACCAGAGGGTCACCAAATGCTTTAACTGCAACAGCATTGGGCATATGGCAGCAGAATGCCGTAAGCCGAAGCGCGCCGATGGAGCAAGCTCTGCATGCGGCAAGCTGGGACATCTGGCCAAGGAGTGTTCAATTTACAAGAAGAGGAAGTAGATCGATAATTACATAAGACGTTTCGATATAAGTTTTAGTGATTCGGAAAATAACAAAACCAATATTATTCCTATAGAGTGCCTCTTATATTCAGGGAGTCCAATAACAATATTAAGAGAATCGACAGTACCAAATGAAGTGGTGCTAAGCCGCAATGAATCTGTCAATACTTATTTTGGCATTAATGTATCTAAACTGAATATAATTGGAAAAATTATTTGTTTGATTAAAAGTTCGAATAAAACTGTTGTTATTGAATCCTTTGTTGTACGAAATGAATCTTTAAGGCACCCCATGGTTTTGGTTGCGTTTGATGAACCTTTTTTTTTTTTTTTTTTGGCAGTTTTACTTTATTTATAACTTGTCCCGTGTATGGACAATCAACAAATAGTATGGGAGTAACATTATCAATTAACGTGCATTAACTTTGTGACGTGTAGGTGGGGTTGGTGGGGTGAGGGGTTGAGGGGGGGGAGTTCAGCATCCACGGTGAGGCAGATCCAGCGGGTGGTGTCTTTTCAGTCTCCGGGTGGTGGTGCTGGGTGTTGGCGTGCCTATCCAGACGCGTAATGTGAGATCTACTGAGCCTGGCGATCTCCTCGTAAACCCAAGGTACTCCAAGCTCATTATGTATTTCGGCGTCTGATGATAGTAGATTAGCGTTCGACAGGACCCTTAGAGCTTTATTTTGAAAGCAGTACCCCATATGGAGATCCCGTAGGTCCACATGGGTTTCATAATGGTCTTATAAACGAGTAATTTCATCCTTAGCCTGAGTTTCGACCTTTTCCCAATGAGCCAAAGATGCTTCTTCAGCCTCTCGCTCATCTGTGCCCTTTTATTGACGAGGTGTGTCTTCCAAGTAAGCCTCCTGTCAATGATTATACTCAAGTACTTGACGGTGCTGCTGAGATCGAGCTGGGATTGCAGCGTAGCAGAAGCGGTTTGTGGGCAGGTGTCGCAAACCAAGAAGGCCGTGTCGTCGTCGTATGTAGCAGTCAGTAGATTCGGACCCGGTATCAGGGGCAAGTTGGCGGTGTACAGTGTGTACAACACTGGGCCCAGTACGCTCCCTTGCGGGACTCCTGCTCGGACTTCCAATATGTCTGACCTTTCGTCTCCACACTTGACGAAGAATCTTCTGCGCTCCAGGTAAGACTTCAGCAGAAGGTAGTATGGGGCGGGCAGAGCAGCTTTGAGTTTATATAGAAGTCTAGCGTGCCATACCCTGTCGAAGGCTTGCTTTATGTCCAAAAATACTGCGGAGCAGTACATTTTCTCCTCGAATGCTTCCAGTATTTTGTCAACGATCCTATGGCATTGTTCTGGCGTGCCATGAGATTCTCTGAAGCCAAACTGGTGATCGGGGATCAAACCAGCCTCGTCCAGTATTGGACGGACTTTGCGCAAAAGTGGTCTCTCGACTACTTTGGAGAGTACCGCCAATAAGCTGATCGGCCTATATGAGGCGAGATTGGCTGAAAGCTTCCCAGGTTTCTGGATCAAGATAATTTCGGCGCACTTCCACAGGGTAGGGAAGTGTCCTAGTTGGAAGCATTTGTTTCCAGTTTTTATTAAAAGCTGGACTCCATTCGGCGGGAGAGCTTTGATGGCTGGCACATCGATACCGTCGTAGCCCGGAGATTTTGACGCCTTGAGGTTGCTTAACTCGCAGACTCGTCCGGTTCAACGGGGGGGATTGAAAGCGACATCTGACAGGGCACATCTATGAGTACGGCAGTTTCATCGGCTTCTAGCTGCGAGCACCTTGAGAAAGGGGATAAGGCCTCGTGGAGATGATCTGCAAATGCTTTTGCCTTTTCCTTGTCAGAGCGACACCAGTCTCCATTGGCATTCCTCACTGGCTCCTTTCTTCGTGCTGGTCTTTTGATGGACTTAGTCAGTCGCCACAGATTGTGTTGTGGGTCGCCTGGTTCGACGTCGACCAGGTACTGCTGCAGGGATTGCTTACGGAGATTGAACAGGAGCTCCTTGAGTAATTTGGCAGCCCTATTATACTCGATCTTATCCCTGGGGTTGCGAGAATTATGCCATACTCGGCGTAGCCGCCTTTTCTCGGCAACCAGAGCAGCAACTTCTGGAGACCAGAGGTGGACGTCTCTGTGGGGAATCCTGTTGGAGGGTCGGCTTGGCGGAGTGGCGTGCGAGACTGCGTTGTGGATTTGAACATTGAAGTGCTCAACGACGTCATCCAAAGCTTCCCCTGTTGCAATCTCAACCGTAGGGTCTAGATTGGTCTGCAGCCATTGTTGGTACCACTCGATGTTGCTATTCCTCCTGAAGAGTCTGCGCCTGACAGAGTTGGTGCTGGCTGGAATGTTGACCAGGAGCCTGACAGCGCAGTGGTCGGAGCACAGCTCGATCGCGTTGCTGGCTGAAATCCTATGCCGCTCGATCCCTTTGGAAAGGGCAATGTCCAAAACATCGGGGAACTTGTTGATGTCGGTAGGCCAGTAGGTGGGTTCACCAGTGGAATGGCAGTCAATACGACTTCTGGTGATGGTCCTGTTCAGGGCTGAGCCCTTGGGGTTATTGATGCCAGATCCCCACCAGGTGTGTTTCGCATTGAAGTCGCCTCCAGCGATGAACCTTGGGCCAAGGCTGTCCAGCAGGTCTTGAAATAGGTCATCACCTACTATGTGTCGTGGTGGGCAGTAGACAGCAGCGATGGTGGTGTCGCCGGTGGTGCTGAGAACTCTCACCTTGGCGCACTGGACCCAGTCCTCATGGTGTGCGGGGAGCTTGATGTATTTGAGACGGCTCCTAATGATGACAGCCGCTCCACCACGAGCAGTGCCATTGGGATGGTTCACAGCGATGACATCGTAGTCGTTGATGGTGAAGTAGGATCTGGAGGAAAAGTGGGTTTCAGACACGAGGAGTATGTCTATGTGATTGTTCTTCAGGAAGTGCTCGACCTCTGGCCTGTACCTGCACAGACCATTGGCGTTTCACAAGACGATTCGCAGATTTACTTGCATTGCTTCGCCATTATTGACGTGAGCAACTGTGTCATGGCTGCAAACTGGTCCATTATCTTCTCCATCATGGCTTCAAGACGGTCTAGAGTTAGCCTGGCTTGCTGCGGTGGGAGCAGAGTCAAACTGCTGCTGGGGTTGCTGAGATCCTCTTAGGGCGCTGGCAAAGCTAATGCCTGGGATGACAGTGGGTGCCGCTCGGTTTGAGGACTGAGGGATTGTCCTTGGCTTGGGTGTGTGCTGTTCCTTGGTCTTCTGGTAAACTTTGCAGCCTTTGTAGGATGCGGGATGAATCCCCTTGCATAGGGCACAGCAAGCAGGTTGCTCCTTGGGCTTAATGCATTCGTTGGAGTGGTGGTCGTCACCGCACTTTACGTACTTGGGTGGGAGTCGGCAGTACTTCGGCGAGTAACCAAATCCTTGGCAGCAGTAGCACTGAAGAACGTCTGTGGATTTGTGCGGGGGCTCAATGGTGACTATGCACCGGCAGAGACGATTGATGGCAAAGGCGTCTTTGTTGGCGGGCTCCAGGTAACAAAGAAGAGCGACATCGGCTTCTTGGTGGTGCGGCTGATGGCGTTCTTAATCTCCTGCCCTCGTACGTTGTGCCCATGTACGGCAAGTGCTTCCTTGATCTCGTCGATGTCGGTGGAATAGTGTAGTCCCTTGACGACTATCCTGTAAGCACGCTCGTCCCGCGCCTGGAACGTCTGGTAGCGTATCTCGTTCGAATTGAGATACTCCTTGAGCTTGGAGAAGCTGTCCTTGTCCCCAAAGTTCACTCGGAAACTACCGGCCCTGCCGGACTTGTAGTAGAACCTGAGATTACCAATAGCCAGGGCGACGTAAGTGAAGAACCCCTTGATGTCCGCCACGTCAGGGACAAAGATCGGTGGCGGCTTAAGCTTCTTCTCGGGAACGGTGGGAACGGGGTCAAGGTCAACGAGGGTCTCATCCTCTCCTTCGTCAGCGTCCATGACGTCGGCGAGCGCTGCGAACCTATTGGTCGTCAGTTGTTGGGATTTCCTTGTCGGGGCCTTGCGTCTGATCTCGCCCGACTCCAAGCTGAACGAGCTGGCCTCTAAATCACTGCCAGGGCCGTCGCGCTCTGGGGACGCCTTTGGCACCTTTGGCGCCGATGGAACACCCTTGGGCTTGGGGGATCCTCCCAGAAGGAGCTTCGGGGGAGTGAGCTGCCATTTGGGCTTGGTGGGAGTTGCGGGGGCTGCGGGGGATGCAGGGGAAGGCGGGGCTGGCGTGGTCATGGTGCCTGATGAGTCTGCCGTGGGCAGCGACAGCAGCGGCAAGTACAGTTATTAGCTAGTTTACACTGTATGAGCAACGGTAAAAGAACACCTGCAGGCACACATACACGAAAGTCAGCGTGTGTGTGTATTAGTGAGGCAAAGTCCAACGCGTGGCTGGCTCGACCAGGTAAAAACGGGAAAATGTAAGGACAAAAATGAATATAGTACAGATCAAGAAGATTTTGAAAGGCAAATGCTGGTGATTGATATAATAGTGCATATTAAGACTTGTTTTTAAATGGGAGGGGCGAAGTTTAGATGATTGCAGCAAATGGGGCCGTCGAAGCCTTTTGGTAAATTTAAATTTTAAATTTCTCAATCATAAATATCTGTTAAGTGGTTCAAAAGATCATTAAATTTTAAATTTTTAGTAGCCTTCCCAAAATGAGATGAAAAGTCAGTTTGTCTGTTTGTGTGTTTGTTTGTATCAAAGCGTTGAAATAGGTAAAATGTGTGAATGAGGATCTATTCCAAATCAAAAAATTAGAAACTTTTGTTCTACGACTTCTTCGAAAAATCGTTAGTTTAGCAGGAAACCGCTAAAATTTGCTAAACTTGAAATCACCATAGTGTCCAAACGACAGAAGCTACAGATATGTTCTGTATATCGTTGAAAGGTATTTTGAAGATCTTTTAAGCCAACCTTAAATTTTTTTTTCTGGAGTACATAGGTAAGAAGCTACAGGTGAATTAAGATTTCATTGACGTTTTAAAAAAAATCTACACTCAAAATTACTATGAAATTATTATATGTTATAGTCAGCTTATTTCCGCGTTTTTTGACATATAACACATATCTGTGAAAATTCGTGTTGCCTGACTTTCTTAATTCCTTAGCATTGAATGATGGCAGCAGCAACAATGCAAGCATGCAAGCAGTGCAAGCGATGCACAATAGAACCCACAGCTGACAGCTTTAGTTTCAGTGATGCCAGATAGTTTGTTTTTGTTTTGCAAGAAGGCGGTATTTAATTTATTCAAATGAGCTGGACTTGTAGGGTCTTCCTGGAACGCATTTTGACTGAATTATTTTTTATACTGATTTTATTTATATATATATTGAAAATGGTCAAAAAGGGTATAATGGTTTTGTGCAATGTATGTAACAGGCAGAAGGAAGCATCTCCGACCCTATAAAGTATATATATATATTTTTGGTCAGTATCAATAGCCAAGTCGATTGAGCCATGTCCGTCTGTCTGTCCGTCTGTCCGTGTGTTTGAGCCAAAGGATCTCAGAGACTATACAAGCTAGAGACTGAAACCTGGTATGTAAGTTCCTGGACAGCGGGCGCAGATCAAGTTTGTTTTAAAATTTGGATCGGACCTGTATATCATATAGCTGCCATTGGAACGATCAGTCCAAAATCAAGTTTTAGTAAGAAAACTTTTTTGTTGTTTGAAATATATCGACGAAACTGACAGGATATAAATTTGGGATGGTCCAAACTTTTTTTTTAAGAATAAGTTATATATTCAATTTAATATCGTCCGTCACAATATTGGATATCAGAAATTTTGGGGCATGGAAATGTATTGTATGGAAATGTATGTAAAGAGGTATTTTTTAGAAGTTAAAAGTTACATGAAAATTATCGTTGACGATGAAAAACCGTTTCGAGGCCTTCCCAGGAGGCTATCATATGCAGAAAGAGCAGAAGTGCAAAGAATACTAGATGAAAACATGGCTCGAGGATATATACGTCCAAGTTCTTCATAATTTGTGTCCCCAATTATTCTTGTTAAAAAGAAAACGGGAGAGCTAAGGATGTGTGTGGATTACCGTCGTTTAAATAAAGTGACGTCTAAGGACAGTTATCCAATATCGTTAATAGATGATTTACTGGATAGGTTAGTAAATATAAAATTATTTTCGAAGCTGGATTTAAAAAACGGCTTTAACCATGTTTTTATGGACAAAGATTCCACAAAATATACGTCATTCATTACGCCACTAGGACAATTTGAGTATCTAAGGACGCCTTTTGGGTTGACAAATGCTCCCTCTGTGTTTTAAAGATATATTAATTAATTTTCTGAGATATGGTACGAAAAGGACAAGTTATAATATATCTTGATGATATAATGATTACGACTGAAGAACTAGACAAACATTTTAGCATTCTTAAAGATATTTTTAAACGTCTTGTAGATAATAAGCTAGAGCTAAGACGGGACAAGTGTGAGTTTTTGAAATCGTCAATTGATTATCTGGGCTATACGGTTACAGGAAATGGCATAAAAGCAAATGAATCTGGTGAAGAAGCAGTTAAGTCGTTTCCGGTACTAACAAAAGTTGATGAAGTACAAAGTTATATCGGCTTATGTTCTTATTTTAGAAGGTTTATTCAAGATTTTTCACTTATATCAAAGCCATTGTATGATCTCACAAGAAAAGAAAAAAGTTTGTATTTTTAGAAAAAGAGTTGCATGCATTTATTTTGCTAAAAGACAAATTAATTAAATCCCCTATTTTAGAAATATATGACCCGAAAGATGAGACAAAACTACATTGTGACGCAAGTTCACTAGGCTATGGTGCGATATTGTTACAAAGGAAAAAAGATATGAAGTTACACCCAGCTTTTTACTTCTCAAAACGTACAACAGAAGTTGAGTCAGGATACCATAGCTTTGAGTTAGAAACGCTAGCGATTATAAATGCATTGAAACGGTTCCGTGTCTATTTACAGGGCATGAATTTTAAAATAATAACGGATTGTAATTCATTAACATCGACGTTAAATAAAAAAGAATTAAATCCCCGAATTGCTACGTGGGCCCTAGAGCTTCAAAATTAGGATTATAATATTAAACACAAATCCGGAAAAAGGATGCAACATGTAGATGCGTTAAGCAGATGCAATAGTATTATGATAATAGAAACAAACACATTTGAGGAAAATTTGATAATATTCCAAGGAACAGATCCGAAAATTAAAAAAAAATTTCCGAACAAGAAAATGAATATTGCAAAATGCGCAATGGAGTAATTTATAGAAAAAAGATGATAGATTAATGTTTTATGTACCAGTTTCAATGGAAGACAATGTGTTCTTCAAGTATCATGACGAAATGGGACAAGTACGAATTCATAAAATGGTAGACTCAATCACGAAAAGTTATTGGATTCCAAATGTTCGCAGAAAAGCAACAGATCATGTCAATAACAGTTTTAAATGTATAGCTTATTCAAATAAATCTGGGAAGACTGAAGAATTTTTGCATTCTATTCCAAAAGGAACAAGTCCATTTGAAGTTATTCATATCGACCATTATGGTCCAATCAACAGTAACAATACGAAAAAGAAACGCATACTAGTAGTCATAGATGCTTGCACTAAGTTTGTTAAACTGCACGCGACAAAAACAACAAGTTCCAAAAAAGCCTTTGATGCTTTAAAAAATTATTTTATTGCACATAGCAGACCCTAGAGTTTAGTATATGATAGAGGTAGTTGTTTCACTTCAAACGATTTCGATGATTTCACACGAAATAATAACATTAATCATGTAAAAGTAGCTACGGCGTCACCACAAGCCAATGGACAAGTTAAAAGAGTTAACAGAGATTTAGGCTCAATGATGGCTAAGATAATATACGTAGAAAATAACGAACCGTGGCACAAAGTTTAATGCAAAATAGAATATACAATGAATAACACAAAAAATAGAAGTATAAATGACTGTCCGAGTATAATGCTTTTTGGAGTTAAGCAAAAAGGTAGTAACATAGATACTTTAAAAGAAAATATAGTAGAAAACAATAAAGTTGTGAGAGACCTAGAAGAAATTCGACAAAAAGCACAAGTCAGTCAACAGAAATTATATGGATGCACAACGTCAAAAGCAAAGAATATTTGCAGTAGGTGACTATGTTGTAGTAAGAAATTTTAATTCTCAACAAGGAGCGTCCGATTAATTAATACCAAAATTCAAAGGACCATACGTAGTTTCAAAAGTCTTAGACAATGATAGATACGTGGTTGAAGAAGTAGAGAATTTTCAACAATCCCAGATACCATATTCGGGTGTATGGGCTATACAGAATTTAAAACCATGGATCAATTGTAAAGACAATAATAATAAAGATGATTTAAAAGGTAATGAAAATAAAGATGATTTAAAAGATAATGAAAATGAAGAAGCTTTAAAAGATAACGAATTTAAATACAATAAAAATTAAAAAAATTTTAAAGACAACGAAAATTAAGACTTTAAAGATTATGAATTTAAAAACAAGATTGTAAATAAAAATACTTTAAATAAATATGGCCAAAGTAATATTGTAGCAAGAAGTATGTCAACGAGTATCAGGAGATCCTCAACGTCAGGACGGCCGAGTTGTAGTAATACTTAGCATACATAGGCGTAAGTAGTATGTAAGACTCATATTGTAAATATTCCTTATTAATAATTATATTTATCGTACTGTAAATATAATTAAGTTATCGAGATAGTATAGCGCCATCTATCATAAATAAGATTAAGCTTAAGGATGCACGGTTGCAATTAAGAGAGGGACGAGTGTCACTTTTGCAAGCGACACCGTTCGAGACAGACGTCTTAGAAATAAAGAAAAACTAAACAATTCGCCGTGTGCTTTAAACCCAAAGTAAACCAGAATATAATATATTATTTTTCATTAAAAAAAAGGATAAAAAAAATGTAAAGACTTAAAACATTTGTGACAATGTAAATGATCGAAACATATTCTATTAGGGAAATGTTCCCAAAATATCAATTCCAAAAAAATTTATATTCAGAGCCAAGAACAAAGGAATTCCAAATATGACGCAAGTATGTAGGTAATGTGATCGTATTATAAAAAGAAAGAGAAAAATTACCAATACTTAGGACTCACCAAACACTGGCGTCGTTGAGCTCAAGTTGACGATGTGGCTAACCTTAATAAGAATAAGGAAAAATAATAATAATAAGATCATAGCCCTCATACATACATTTGACCTATGCTAGTGGGCTCTTTTACAGGGTTTTTAAGCAATAATGAGTTTTAATACATCATTTAGCAAAAAGAAAAGTTAATTGATTATAAATAATATTAATTTAATTTTTAGTTTAATATAAAGAATATTTAAATTTCGCATGTCCATTTTTGAGCACCACTGAGTGGAAATATTTCAGTGCATAGCACTGTTTTGCATAAAATTAAATTGATTTGAAATTATGTTCCACTTTTAAATTATTTGACTACACTATACAAGGGAGTAGTATGTATGCCTAGCAAACAGATTTGGAAGCTAATTCAAAAGGCGCTCGGCAGTGATCAATCCTTGCAGCATCGTAGAATCAGCAAACATTTCAAAATATATATCCAATCGGAAAATCAGCAACAAAACGTTTCTATCACAGCACAAATTACTGCCGGGGCGGAATCATGTTGCATACTTCGAGGCTGGCTCAATGGCCGATCCACTACTGAATTTAATGTTCAGACATTAATGCAGGTTTTTACTTCCAACGAAGAAAAGGATTTTCCAAATTGAAAATCCATTTAAAAATTCCAAAAAAATACCAATAACAAGGAGGCTCGCGAGGACAGTCGAGTGTGCTCGACTGTAGGATACCCTGTGCCCTGGAAATCTGATAGACCATGCCTATTTACAAGCCGTTCTTAATCTTAATTGTGGACTGACAGTTCCTATGACAGCTTTATGGTATAGTGCTCCGATTTCAATAAAATTTGATCAGGATATTTAGGACCATCCCAAATGTATATCCTGTCAGTTTGGTCGAGATATTTAAAACAACAAAAAAGCTTTTCATACTCAAACTTGATTTTGGACTGATTGTTCCAATGGCAGCTATATGATGTAGTGGTCCGATTTCAACCAAATTTGATCAGGATGTATAGGACCATCCCAAATGCATATCCTGTCAGTTTGGTCAAGATATTTTAAGCAACAAAAAAGATTTTCATTCTAAAACTTGATTTTGAACTGATCGTTCCTATGGCAGCTATAAGATATAGTAGTCCAATTTCAACCAAATTTGATCAAAATGTATAGGACCATCCCAAATGTAAATCCTGTTAGTTTGGTTGGGATATTTCAAACAACAAACAAGTTTTTCATACTAAATCTTGATTGTGGGCTGATCGTTCCTATGACAGCTATATGATTTAGTGGTCCGATTTCAACCAAATATGATCAGGATGAATTGGACCATCATAAAAGCATATCCTGCTAGTTTGGTCGAGATATTTGAGGCAACAAAAAAATTTTACAAACTAAAACTTGATTTTCGACTGATCGTTCCTATGGCAGCTATATGATATAGTGGTCCGATCCAAATTTAAAAATAAACTTGATCTGCGCCCGCTATCCAGGAACCTACATACCAAGCTTGAAGTCTCTAGCTTTTATAGTTTCTGAGATCCTTTGACTCAAACAGACGGACGGACAGACGAACAGACAGACAGACATGGCTCAATCGACTCGGCTATTGATACTGGTCAAGAATATATATACTTTATAGGGTCGGAGATGCTTCCTTCTGCCTGTTGCATACATTGCAAAAACCATTATACCCTTTTTGACCATTTTCAATGGGCACGGGTATAAAAAGTATCACTCAAAGGAAAAAGCACTGGCACGGGGCAATGTCGAAAGAAATCACATTACTATAAAGAAATGATTCAAAAAGGAATTATATTCCCTCGTAGAGAAAGAAAATGCTGTCAATTGATTTCCAGAATTAACATCCGGTAGGGCAAAAAAATGTCTTGTTAAAATTTTAGGTGTTATGTCACAGCACATGGACTTATTAAAAAAATATTTTTGCACAGAACTGCAATATGTTGTGCTTTGCACAAGAGTCACTCGCTCACTGTTCTAGGCTCAATTCGATCGTCGGATAATAAGCTAAGCTCGACTACAAATGATAAGAAAAGCGTTGGTGGCAAGAGATAAGAACGGTGCAATCGTATGATTTAGCCGTGCTTATCCAAGGTGACATAAGGGAATCGATAGCACTCGGACTATTACTCACCAATACCTAAACAAATGCAATAGATAAGCAAAGAGAGCTATAAATAGCACAGCTTACCTAAAGCAGTTCATATTCGTGCATTCTGCAAGAAGTGCAAGTGCAAGTGCGTTCGCAAGCAGTGCAATCTTGGTCTATTTATAGAACAAAATTTTGCGCAGCATACTTTTAGGCCAAATATAAAAATAAATATTGTGTACACGAAACTGGTCACTACACCCACAGTTACTGCTACGAGAGTCTCACCCGAGAAGTCAGTAACAGAAAAAGAGAACAGTTTCAAAGAAAAATTATTTACTCTGAATGTCTTTTAGATGATAAGTCCCTAAAAATGTTCCTGAATCATCCATAAGCTCATAATAAGCTGGGCTTATTATGCGCTTCACAATTGCTGTTATAAAAACTGGTGCGAGTTTTGCATTAAATTTCTTGGCGGCATTACTCTGGGCAAAATTGCGTGCATAGACTGTATCTCCTGTTTTAAATTGAACGGTTCTACTGCGCAAGTTATACCTGCGAGCGTTGACATCATGAGGTGCAGATACCTTTTCTTTTGCCTTGCTTCTTGCAATTTGTAAGGCATCTTGTTGTGTCAATAAAGTAGCGTCAGACATAAGATTGAGGGCATGCAAAAGTTCATAGTCTTTCCCATGCAACATCATATTCTGTCCGAAGGTCAGGAAATATGGAGAGAACCCTGTGCTGCGATGTACACAAGCTCGTAAAGCTCCACTAATTTCGCTTAAATTCGTAACCCAATTTCCATGGTCAGATCCAATATAGACAGGAATAGCTGCTAAAACAGATCTGTTCAGACGTTCACTAGCGTTCGCTTGCGGAGAATAAATTGTAGTGCAAAGATGTGATATCCCAAAGCGAGTGAGGAAAGCCTCAAAACTTGCAGAGCGAAACTGGGAACCATTATCTGTCAATATGACTTCTGGAACTCCAAATATATAAAACAAATAATTCTCTAGATATTCACATATCCGACTCGAAGTAAATTTCTTTAAAGGATGTAAAAAGTAAAACTTCGTATTGTGATCTACAATTATTAGAATGCCTATGTTACCACTCTTTGATCTCGGATAAGGTCCTAGCAAATCCATATATAGTTTTTGAAATGGTCTTTCAGATACCATTGGTTTACCCATAGGTGGTCGTAATACAATATTTGGGCTCTTTGTTGACTTACATATAGAACAATCGGTTACATATTTTCTTATTTGTGTTACCATTTTTGGCCAAAATAAATATCTTTTCAACTTCTCAGTTAACTTAGCAGTTCCACAGTGAGCTGCATTTGGGGCATCTTGTGCTTGAAATAAAATGTCTTTCACAATTCCAGACGGAATCCAGAGTTTTCAGGAATTGTTTCCTTGAGCCGGGTCACCAGATGCGTGCTCGGTTCCTTTATAAGCAAACACATCAACTACTTTTAAGTCTGGTAATTTTTCTTGATTTTGCTCTATTCGCTGAATTAAATCAAGATATTCTACTGAACTGAACTCTTTCGACTCGAGATCTACCATAGGACCTTCGTTGTCGAATTCATCATCAGCTATCTCATCGCGTCGAGAAAGACCATCTGCTAAAACGTTTTGCGAGCCGCTGCGATGGAGAATTTGAAAAGAAAAGCCCTGGAGTTTAATTACCCAACGTGCTAATCGTCCTGAAAGGTCTTTCTGATTCATCAGCCATTTTAATGAAGCGTGGTCTATAACCACAGTGAATGCTTGGCCTTCGAAATATGCTCGAAATTTGGCTATGCCTTTTATCACTGCTAAACATTCGAGTTCTGTCACCGTATAATTCTTCTGAGCTTTTGTTAGCTTAATTGACATGTAGGCGATCGGTAGCTCTTCTCTTTCTTCATTAACATTTTGTCAACCTCTTCGAACATTTGTTTTTCTATTGCAGGTGATATAGACCAATGTCGTTGCTTAACTGGAACGGCATTGCCAACGTCTATGCTATGTGTTGCTAAATGGGTGCGTCCTAATCCTTCCTTCTCGTTAGAGGGAAATTTTGCGATGACTTCATTCAACCTTTGGGCTTGTGCAGCGCTCAAAATGTGCATAGTGGGATTATCGAGTTCAGATACACATTCTATCTGACTAGTAAGGTTATTAAGTAGGCCAAATGCCTGACTCGCTTTGGTCGACCAATCCTAAATAACCGAATTACAATCGCATTTCCTAAAGACGATTTTCTGAACTCTTGTTCACCTCACCTCAGATTTATAAATCTGTTTTAATAGAGGAATTCAAATTGAATGGATGGATCATTTCATTAGGCAAAAATTATGAAGCTAACCATAACTATCTGCAAGTGCAGAGCATAAAATATACAGGTGTTATATATACATATTTATTTTTAAGGATATAGGTCGGCCCACGTTGGACGCCATTGTGTAGCGGTCAATATCGGGTCCCAAGTCTGGGTGCCTGTGCAGTGTACCATTAAAGGAGCACTGTGGCGAATACCCTGCAGATTCTAAATCTGACTAAGTCGGATATACTTGCCATTGCCACATAGGAATCGAGTTCGTGCACTTCTTGCTTAGCCTAGACTCAGCTCGTCGGATGGGGCGGGGTTCTTTCTCCTCCTATGGTGGCTCACACACACTACAACAAAATATAAAAAAATGTAAAGACTTAACACATTTGTGTCAATGTAAATGATTGAAGCCTATTCTATTAGGGAAATGTTCCCAAAATATCAATTCCAAAAAAATTTGTATTCAGAGCCAAGAACAAAAGAATACCAAACATGACGCAAGTATGTAGGTATAATGATCGTATTATAAAAAGAAAGAGAAAATTTACCAATACTTAGGACTCACCAAACACTGAAGTCGTTGAGCTCAAGTTAACGATGTGGCTAACCTTAAAAAGAATAAGGAAAAATAATAATAATAAGATCATAGCCCTCATACATACGTTTGACCTATGCCAGTGGGCTCTTTTACAGGGTTTTTAAGCAATAATGAGTTTTAATACATCATTTAGCAAAAAGAAAAGTTAATTGATTATAAATAATATTAATTTAATTTTTAGTTTAATATAAAAAATATTTAAATTTCGCATGTCCATTTTTGAGCACCACTGAGTGGAAATATTTCAGTGCACAGCACTGTTATGCATAAAATTAAATTGATTTGAAATTATGTTCCACTTTTAAATTATTTGACTACACTATACAAGGGAGTAGTATGTATGCCTAGCAAACAGATTTGGAAGCTAATTCAAAAGGCGCTCGGCAGTGATCAATCCTTGCAGCATCGTAGAATCAGCAAACACTTCAAAATATATATCCAATCGGAAAATCAGCAACAAAAAAAAGTTTCTATCACGGCACCAATTACTGCCGGGGCGGAATCATGTCGCATGCTTCGAGGCTGGCTCAATGGCCGATCCACTACTGAATTTAATGTTCAGACATAAATTCAGGTTTTTACTTCCAACGAAGAAAAGGATTTTCCAAATTGAAAATCCATTTAAAAATTAAAAAAAAATACCAATAAAAAGTATCACTCAAAGGAAAAAGCACTGGCACGGGGCACTGTCGAAAGAAATCACATTACTATAGGTATCACTGTACTTTCACTCACATACCTGGCTTATAAAGAAATGATTCAAAAATGAATTATATTCCCTCGTAGAGAAAGAAAATGCTGTCAATTGATTTCCAGAATTAACATCCGGTAGGGCAAAAAAATGTCTTGTTAAAATTTTAGGTGTTATGTCACAGCACATGGACTTATTAAAAAAATATTTTTGCACAGAACTGCAATATGTTGTGCTTTGCACAAGAGTCACTCGCTCACTGTTCTAGGCTCAATTCGATCGGTGGCTAATTAGCTAAGCTCGACTACAAATGATAGGAAAAGCGTGGGTGGCAAGAGATAAGAACGGTGCAATCGTATAATTTAGCCGTGCTTATTCAAGGTGACATAAGGGAGGCAATAGCACTCGGGCTATTACTCACCAAACTGGTCACTACACTATATCCTATAGCTGCCTTATGAAAAATCGGATGAAATTCAACTTTAGTATGGAAAACTTTTTTGTTTCTTAAGTTATCTTAACCAAGCTCATTAATTGTATGTTTTCGACTGGCTTTTTCATGCTGACCAAACTTGGTCGAAGTCGGATGACTATAACCTATAGCTGCCATAGGAACAATTGGATGCAAATTAACCGCTAGAATGAAAAACTTTTTTTTTCTTAAGATATCTTAACCAACCTCAAGGATTGTATATATGGGACTACCTGTTACATCCTGACAAAACTTGGTTGATTTGGTATGGAAAACTTTTTTGTTTCTTAAAATATCTCAACCAAATCATCAATTGTATGTTTGCGACTGGCTTTCACATCCTGACCAAATTTTATCAATGTCGGATGACTATATCTTTTAGCTGCCATAGGAACAATCGAATGAAATTTACCTTTAGTATGAAAAACTTTTTTGTTTCTTAAGTTATCTTATCCAAACTCATAAATTGTATGTTTGCGACTGGCTTTCACATCCTGACCGAATTTGGTCAAAGTCGCAAGACTATATCCTATAGCGGCCATAGGAACAATCGGATGAAATTAACCTTTAGTATGGAAAACATTTTTGTTTCATAAGGTATCTTCACTAAACTAATTAATTGTATGTTTGCGACTGGCTTTCACATCCTGACCAAATTTGGTCACAGTCGGATGACTATATCATATAGCTGCCATAGGAACAAACGAATGCAATTAACCTTTAGTATGGAAAACATTTTTGTTTTATAAGTTATCTTAACCAAACTAATTAATTGTATGTTTGCGGTTGGCTTTTTCTTGCTGACCAATTCTGGTCGAAGTCGGATGACTATACCCTATAGCTGGCATAGGAACAATCGGATGAAATTAACCTTTGGTATGGAAAACTTTTTTGTATCCTAACCAAACTCACAAAATGTATATATGGGATTGCCTGTCATATCCTGAGCAAATTTGGTAAAAGTCGGATGAATTATCCTATAGCTGACACAGAAACAATCGGATGAAATTAATCTTTGGCAAGGAAAACTATTTGGATTCTAAAGATATCTTAACCAAGCTGACTGGTTGTATAGGACTGCCTTTTACATCCTGACCAAATTTGGTTAATATAGCTTCCATAGGAACAAACGGATTAAATTAACGTTTAGTATGGAAAACTTTTTGTTTCTTTAGATATCTCAATCAAATCATCAATTGTATGTTTGCGACTGGCTTTCACATCCTGACCAAATTTGGTCAATGTCGGATGACTATATCTTGTAGCTGCCATAGGAACAATCAAATGAAATTTACCTTTAGTATGAACAACTTTTTTGTTTCTTAAGTTATCTTATCCAAACTCATAAATTGTATGTTTGCGACTGGCTTTCACATCCTGACCGAATTTGGTCAAAGTCGCAAGACTATATCCTATAGCGGCCATAGGAACAATCGGATGAAATTAACCTTTAGCATAGAAAACTTTTTTGTTTCTTAAGTTGTCTTATCAAAACTCACAAATTGTATGTTTGCGATTGGCTTTCACATCCTGACCGAATTTGGTCAAAGTCGCAAGACTATATCCTATAGCGGCCATAGAAACAATCGGATGAAATTAACCTTTAGTATAAAAAACTTTTTTGTTTCTAAAGTTATCTTATCCATACTTATAAATTTTTTATTTGCGTCTGGCTTTCACATCCTGACCGAATTTGGTCAAAGTCGCAAGACTATATTCTATAGCGGCCATTGGAACAATCGGATGCAAATTAACCGCTAGTATGCAAAATTGTTTTGTTTCTCAAAATATCCTAACCAAACTCACAGATTGTATATATAGGACTACCTGTTATATCCTGACCAAATTTTGTTGATGTCGGAACTATATCCTATAGCTGCCATAGGAACAGTCGGATGAAATTAACCTTTAGTAAGGAAAACTTTTTTGTTCCTCAAGATATCTCAACTAAACTCACGGATTGTATATATGGGACCACCTGAAATATCCTGACTAAATTTGGATGATGTCGGAACAATTGGATGAAATACAACTTTAGTGTGGAAAACATTTTAGATCCCGTACTTAAGAAAAGTACAGGGGTCTATTAACTTTGTCATAAAAAAAATGTGCGTAACAGGCAGAAGGAGGCGTGGCAGACCTTATAAAGTATATATATTCTTGATCAGCATCAAGAGCCAAGTCGATATAGCCATGTCCGTCTGTCCGTCCATCTGTAAGAGCGCCTAGATTTTGGCCACGCCCCCTTGAACGCCTTAAAATCAAATAAATCTAAATTAAAAGTTAGGCATTATAATTAAGCATAGACCAATATTATCCGCCATGTTTGCTGAAAATTTCAATGCGCTCGGATAATAAACAGCGAAGATATTAAAAAACTACATTTGCCTATATTTGCTTTACCTTAACAGCAACAATTACAAAACAATTAGACATCAACAACAATGAAATTTGACTTATGGTCCAGTAATAATGAAACCTACAATAAACAGTTAATCATAAAACTGCTCTGTGGCGCAATGTGTTGAGCGCCCGTTTTTTTTTTCTAAAATTTTCATTTGGGCCATGGGTTCCGGGCTCGAAACCCGTCATGGACAGATAATTTTTTTTTTAATATTTATTGTAAATGCTTAATGATATTTTTATTATTTATTTATTTTTTTTTGTATATTATTTTTTTTAATATAATATTTATTATTATTTATATTAATGTTATATTTACATAAATTAGAAATATCTTAATTAAACAGACAATTTAAAGATATTGGATGGTCCTATACATTCTGACCAAGTTTGGTTGAAATTGGTCCGATATATCATATAGCTGCCATAGGAACAATCAGTCGAAAATCAAGCTTTAGTATAAAACATTTTTTTGTTTATTTATATATCTCAACCAATTCAAAAGAATTTGCATATGGGGGGATCTCATAGATTCTGACCAAGTTTGGTTGAAATCGGTCTGCTATATCATATAGCTGCCATAAGAACAATCAGTCGAAAATCAAACTTTAGTATGCAAATTTTTTTTTATTTATTGAGATATCTCAACCAATCTAACGGAATATGCATCTGGGGTTATCTTATTCATTCTGACCGAGTTTGGTTGAAATCGGTCCACTATATTATAAAGCTGCCATAGGAACGATTAGTCGAAAATGTATACTGAGTATGCAAATTTTTGTTGTTTCTGGAGATACCACAATCAGACTCACAGATTGAGAATTTTCTATTGTCTTATACCTTCTGATACAATGTTTTATATATGTACAAATATATATTTTTTTCTTTTAATCAGGAGTTGCTTTTTCATAGTAAGTACGGGGTCTCCGACAGTCGAGTATGCTCGACTGTAGCACCGCTCGCTAGTTTTTGAAGACAAAGTTAATAGACCCCTGTACTTTTTATACCCGTGCTCATTAAAAATGGTCAAAAAGGGTATAATGGTTTTGTGCAATATATGTAACAGGCAGAAGGAAGCATCTCCGACCCTATAAAGTATATATATTCTTGACCAGCATCAATAGCCGAGTCGATTGACCCATTTCCGTCTGTCTGTTCGTCTGTTTGAGTCAAAGGATCTCAGAGACTATAAAAGCTAGAGACTTCAAATTTGGTATGTAGGTTGCTGGATAGCGCAGATCAAGTTTGTTTTAAATTTTAGATGCCACGCCTCTTTCGCCGGCCAATCGCAAAAAACGATTATCAGACGCGATCTTTAATAAATCACTTCTTAATTAAACAGGAAGATAAGAAGTAGGCCAATTTAATTATAAAAGTTTCAAAGCGATTGACTATTAAATAGAGAAGATATTTCAAATTTGATTTTAATTCACATAAATCAAAATCATAGACATAGGCAAGTGCGAGCGAGATAGCATATGCACATTTGTTTGTGCAAAAACATAACAATGAGCACGTGTACGAAGAGTGCGAACGCAAATACGAGCGATAGGCAAAATTATCGATATTATTTGGCTACAATTTCTATCCTATTTTAATATATTAACATGGTTTAAGTTAATACATGTTTACGATTGTGTTAAAATATATGTATGTAGATATTAATGTACATTGCAAAAGGCGATATGTATAAATGCCACTTTTTAATTTTGCACCTCGACACCTCGACGACAGATCATTTTACAACACTGAAATCTCTGAATTGATAATAATTATTATGTTTAATAATAAGCTAGTAAGCTCGCACATATGTTCATTTATTCATTGTATTTATATGATTAACAAATCCTGCAAAAAGAATCAGAAATATTAAAGCATTGCATTTCAATTTAAATTGCGCGCGCAATGCAGCAGCCTTTAACAGATGATTTCGATGATTAAGAAGAGTGGGAGAGATTATTTGGTGTTGCCGGACTTCAACAAGCTGAGCAAATTTTAGTTGATGGCTACTCTTGGCATGAGCAACATCGATTTCAGCGATTACGATTACGATTACGATTTACGATTTACGATTTACGATTTACTATTTTAATTAAATTAAATACAATTTATTCAATCGGACCACTATATCATATTGCTGTCATAGGAACGATCAGTCGAAAATAAACTTTTTTGTTGTTTGAAAGATCTCGACAAACTAATAGGATATGCATTTGGGATGGTCCTATATATCCTGATAAAATTTGGTTGAAATCGGACCACTATATCATATAGCTGCCATAAGAGCGATCAGTCGAAAATCAAGTTTTAGTATGATACAAGTTTTTGTTGTTTAAGGTATGTCAACCAAACTAACAGAATACGCATTTGGTATGGTATTCTACATCCTGAACAAGTTTGGTTGAAATCGGATATCAAATAGCTGCCATAGACGCGAATTTTAAGATATAGTACGAAAATTATTGTTGTTTTTAGAGATAAGTCAACCAAACTCACAGATTCAGAATTTGAAATTTGGTTTAAGTCGGTTCACTTGATCACATAGATGTAATACGAACAATTAGTCAAAAAGTTAATGCCGCATCATCACACCTTCGGCATGCCTAACGTAGCGCACATACGTATGACCTGTCGGAGAGCCAGGGCACAGGGTATTCTACAGTCGAGCACACTCGACTGTAGCCGGAGCCCCCTTGTTTTATATTGTAATTTTTGTGCTCTAAGTTGTTAGCGACTTGTGTGATACATCGGTTTATGTTTCACCACAGTCTTAATTGCAAATTTAAAAGATTAAACAAATTGTGTTTAAATACAACAACAAACTGTTGTCCAAACAATCTGTTTGTTTTGTGCTTTTGCATTTCCGCCTGATGTTTTTTGTTTTTGTATTTTTATACCCGTGCCCATTGAAAAAGGTCAAATAGGGTATAATGGTTTTGTGCAATGTATGTAACAGGCAGAAGGAAGCATCTGCGACCCTATAAGGTTATATTTTCTTGATCAGCATCAATAGCCGAATCGATTGAGCCATGTCCGTCTGTTTGTGCGTCTGTCCGGCTGTCCGTATGTTTGAGCCAAAGGATCTCAGAGACTATTAAAGCTAGAGACTTTAAATTTGGTATGTAGGTTGCTGGATAGCGCAGATCAAGTTTGTTTTAAATTTTAGATGCCACGCCTCTTTCGCCGGCCAATCGCAAAAAACGATTATCAGACGCGATCTTTAATAAATCACTTCTTAATTAAACAGGAAGATAAGAAGTAGGCCAATTTAATTATAAAAGTTTCAAAGCGATTGACTATTAAATAGAGAAGATATTTCAAATTTGATTTTAATTCACATAAATCAAAATCATAGACATAGGCAAGTGCGAGCGCGATAGCATATGCAAGTTAACAGCCAAGTCAACGAACGATTCTCGCAATGAATTCATCGAGCAACCCGCGCGCTAACAACGTTACTGTATCCAACTACATATGCAATGTAGCCAAAATAGTGTGGGTCGCAGCAACGGCCAGACGTTTCCGTTGTGTCGCAAGCGTTGAATTCTTAGCGGAAATATGCTGATTCGGTTTTACTGACCACGAAACCATGGCATGATCTTTTATGTACTTATTATGTATTTAGGTTTAGATTCATATTTCCATTTATGTACTTAGCCTTAGTCTTTTATTCATTCCATTCTTATAATCAGTTCTATGTGAGACGTTTGACAATAAAGTTCAATTTGCATTTTACTCCGGTACGCTGCCGTTAATATTTGATTTATTAATCACACATTGTTGAGCCACAAGGCCAACACTACAATTAAGGGGACAAAGTCAAGTCCTCCCCCCTAATCTTCATAAAGCTAACAGCTGATATAACAACACCATCCGCCGCTGGACCGGAGACATCATTGTTGCTGTTTAAGGAAGGGTGGAAAATATTTACTGGCGCCCAACGGGAATAAGATAATCTTACGATATGTATTAAGACAGGAATACCATGGCCCTAAACAAGAACAAGTAAGTGAATGTTCGGTAAAAATTAGAAAAAGCATTAATGAAAAAATATTGAAAAGAATTTATTAATAAATTGGCAACTCGAAAGTGAGGATTGCGGTACAGTCTAATCATTGTGAAATTATTGACGTGCAAGTGCAGTTTTTGTAAAAAAAAAAACAAGAGAAACAAATTAATATTTCCGCTTCATTGACTGCTCATGACTTGGGCCTATAGAAATATAAAGGTAGAATACGACAGTGACGAAGATCAAGAAGTAGGATTTAGGCCAGTGAGAAACGGTCAATTAGAAATGGAGCCGACATTACTAAAAGCGTTAGTAGAAAGTGCCGTAAACAGTGCACTCCTCGAACAAGAGAGGAGAATAAATGACGAGTTCCGAGCGGAACTTGAAACAGTTAAAGGTCAAGTTAATGCGTTAAGAATAGAGGCCCCACAGGTAGAGACATACCAGAGAGTGACAATTGACCCTAATGTGAGATGTGAGGTGAAGCTGGACATTGTGAAGTCAGTGCCTAGCTTTAATGGAAATCATGAGGAATACGTGTCTTGGCGACAGGCGGCTATAGACGCATACGAGATTTTCAAAATATACGTAGGCAGCGAGGCGCATTACGAGGCTGTGGCCATTTTAAAAAACAAAGTTACTGGACCTGCTCGTGCCATCCTTACGTCGCGCAATACAGTGCTTAATTTTGACGCCATTGTCGCTAGACTCGACTGCACGTACGCAGACAAGACATCCTTGCGCGTACTAAGACAGCAACTAGAACTGGTTAGGCAGGGTGACCTAAACCTAATGGATTACTACGATGAGGTAGAAAAGAAACTCACTCTTGTGACAAATAAAATAGTAATGACACATGACGAACAAGCTGCGTCCATTCTTTGTGCAGAAATTAGAGACGATGCACTACATACCTTAATGGCAGGACTTAAGAGGTCCCTAAAATCTTTTGTGATCCCAGCAAAGCCCAAGGATTTGCCATCTGCATTAGCAGTGACCCGTGAGGCTGAAAATAGCATCGAAAGAAGCGCATTTGCTGCATCTTATGCCAAAGTAATGAAAGAAAGAAACCATAGCAACGACAATACTAGATTTGGCAATCGTAACCAAGTTAGACAAGGTAGGGGCCAGGAGAGAAATCCACATTTTGTTGGAAATCAAGGCCAAAACAGGCTGACCCTAAAACGTCATCGAATGACAAAGAGGCACAATCAAAGTATCAGGCTCAACCCATGGACGTTGATCCTTCGATGTCCAAATTAAGACAACAGACCAATTGGGGAAAGCTATTCTACACAAGACGGGGCTCAAAAGAGGCATAATACTTCGGAGCGCATGTCAGGCAATAGGCTCCAAAAGATTAACAATATTACCCAACAAGCGCCTAGCCAAGACGAAAAAGAATACGAAGAAATGGCCGAAGCTGATTGTGCTGAAATAGATGACGAAAGTGACGAATCCGAGGACAACGATTTATTGAATTTTTTAGAGGTCGTTCCCAATTGCCGATCGTCGAGCGTTAGTTGGCTGGCAAAACATTAAAGATTCTTATCGACACCGAGGTGGCAAAAAGTTACATTAAACCCGTAAAGGAGTTAAAAAACGTAACACCAGTCGACACCCCTTTTACTGTGAACTCCATTCATGGGTCCAGTAAAATCCAACAAAAATGTTCAATGGTAATTTTAGGGAAAGTTGCCACGTTTTTCATATTAAATACCCTTGACACCTTTGATGCCATAATTGGCTTCGATCTGCTTACGCAGGCGGGGGTAACTATAGACCTAATGGGAAACAGCATAAACTACGGTAATACTTCGGAAATACTCAATCACCATCCGTGCGATAATGTGAACTTTACACGTGTCGATGATATCGTAGTCCCAAATTCTGTAAGAGACGAATTCAAGAAAATGATACTGAAGAGAATTAGTGCATTCGCGACCTCTAACGAGGCGCTGCCTTATAATACTTCAGTCGTCGCCAGAATCCGAACTGTAGACAATAAGGAGGTATACTCAAAGCTCTATCCATACCCAGTAGGCGTGTCAGATTTTGTAAACAACGAAGTCGCACAGCTGTTGAAAGATGGCATTATGAGGCCATCAAGATCCGCGTATAACAGCCCAGCCTGGGTTGTTGATAAGAAAGGTATAGATTCCAACGGTAATAAGAATAAACTGCTTGTCATTGACTTTAGGAAGTTAAATGAGAAAACCATTGCCGACCGTTATCCGATGCCAAGTATCCAAATAATTTTAGATAATCTCGGAAAAGCTAAATTTTTCACCACATTGGATCTTAAATCCGGATACCACCAGATATACCTAGCGGAGGACGATCGTGAAAAGACATCTTTCTCAGTAAATGGCGGAAAGTACGAGTTCTGTCGACTGCCCTTTGGTTTAAAAAATGCGGAAGACATCGACGATGTCTTGCGAGAACAAATTGGCAAGTTATGTTACGTCTATGTTGATGACGTAATCATCTTCTCTGAAAACGCCGCAGATCACGTCCGCCATATCGATATAATACTTCAGCAACTTTGTAATGCTAACATGAGAGTTTCTAAAGAAAAGACAAAATTTTTCAAAGAAAGTGTCGAATACTTAGGCTTTATTGTTACTAGCGAGGGAGCAAAGACAGACCCAGAAAAAGTCAAGGCGATCCAAGAGTACACTAAGCCAACAAATTTTTATTCTCTGAGATCTTTTCTAGGCCTAGCCAGCTACTATAGGGTGTTTATCAAAGATTTTGCAGCCATAGCAAGACCTTTGACTAATATACTAAAAGGCGAAAATGGCACTGTAAGCAAACACATGTCTAGAAAAGTAGCAGTCGAATTCGACGAATCTCAGCGCGACGCCTTTAACCGGTTGAGGAACATACTAGCATCGGAAGATGATCTCCCGAACACTAAAAACGTGCGAAACTCACTATGCTACCAACGAAAGAGAGTTGTTGGCGATTGTATGGGCTCTCGGCAAACTGCAGAATTACCTTTATGGTACAAGAGAGTTACATATATTTACAGATCATCAACCATATATTTACAGATAGCCACCATTCACAGTGAGGTATCCCTTACATACACTATACAAACAGCTGAAAATCCCTTAAATTTCTATAGAAAACAAATAACTTTGGAAGAATCACGTTATTCATTGCATCGAAGACTTATTTTATTTGGCAAGAAAACCCGTCACTTAATTCAATTTACAGATAAAAATAATCTTATAGAAACATTAAAACTTGCTGTGAACCCCGATGTCGTAAACGCGTTTTATTGCGAACTCCCAACTTTAGCTGCATTTCAACATGAGCTGGTTTCATTATTCCCGACAACCAAATTCTGGCATTGCAGAAAAATAGTGTCAGATATCACTAACAAAAACGAACAGGTAGAAATAGTCAACACCGAACATAATCGTGCGCACAGAGCGGCACAAGAAAACGTAAAACAAATACTCCGGGACTACTACTTCGCAAAAATGACTAAATTGGCCAACGAGGTTGTACTGAATTGCAAAGTTTGCGCTATTGCCAAGTACGACCGGGTCCCCAAAAGACAAGAACTCGGGAAGGCGCCAATTCCCTCATTTGCCGGAGAAATGTTACACATTGACATATTTTCTACCGATCAGAAACTCTTCCTGACTTGCATCGATAAATTTTCCAAATTCACCGTCGTCCAACCTTTACCTTCTCGATCAATAGTCGATATTATCAACCCCATTTTACTTATAATTAATACGTTTCCAAATACAAAAACCATTTATTGCGACAATGAACCATCGTTTAATTCCGAAACGATCACTTCATTGTTAAAAAAATCAGTTTAACATTGACGTTGTAAACGACCCCCCGTTACATAGCTGTTCTAATGGGCAAGTGGAACGTTTCCACAGTACATTAATAGAAATTGCCAAGTGTTTAAAATTGGACAAAAAATTGGCGATACAGTTCAGGCTATCATGAGAGCAACAATAGAATATAATAAAACTATACATTCAGTAACAGAACAAAAACCACTCGATGTAATTCATTCTATACCAGACGAAATTAAGCAAAAAATCAAAGATCGACTAATAAAAGCCCAGCAAAGACCAATTAGCCAGATGCAACCCAAACAGACAGAACAATGTGTTTGATGTAGGAGAGAAAGTTTACCTCAAAAATAACAAAAGATTAGGTAACAAACTATCTCCCTTGTGCACAGAGGGCGCCATACAAGCAGACCTGGGAACGTCTGTACTTGTTAAGGGGAGGGTGGACCATAAGGACAAAGTGAGGTAAACTTAGGTCATAGCACATAAAATTCTTAGAGATAGTTACTACAATTCAGTCTAATCATTTCATACAGGTTCATCGGAGTAACCCTCATACTCTTATCCACAACTCACGCACGCATCACCGATTTCTCGCACGCAAGCTATATTCCGGTATTGGACGGCAACGATTTGTATGGGAACAACGTAGTTACGTGAGACATTCTACAAATTTATCTAATTTCGTGAGCATTATAGATGATACAATAAAATTATCAAAACTTTTCCCTCAGTCACATATGCAAAAATTGTTAGATGTAGATATCGATCATATTCAGAATATTTTGTCTAGTTTAACGGTACACCATAGAATGGCCAGAAGTTTAGACTTTCTAGGAACAGCATTAAAAATCGTTGCAGGCACGCCTGATGCGTTAGACTTAGAAAAGATCAAGCTTACCGAAGCCGAGCTCATAGAATCAAACAACAGACAAGTAATAGTAATCACTGAAGCACAGAAACAAATTAACCTACTAACTGATACAGTTAATAAATTAATTAAAGAAAAAAAAGGCGAGTTCGTAGACTCTCCTCATTTGTATGAAACTTTACTTGCACGTAATAGAATATTAGCCACCGAAATCCAAAACCTTATGCTCACTATAACACTCGCCAAATCTAATATCATAAACCCCACAATTCTCGACCACGAAGATTTAAAATCCATTTTTACCGAACAGCTCACAGAAGTCCCAATAGTTAGTTTAATGACAGTATCAAATCTAAAAAATATTTCAATCAGATAGCGTAATCCCCATAATAATTGAATATCCTAATGTTAAGACTATTCGTAAGAAGGTTATGATATTTCCTGTTGCCCACAATAACACTATTCTGCAAATACATGATGACATAGTATCTGAATGCGACGATGGATTTCTAGCAGTAACAGAATGCGCTACAACCAACTATGCGAAGAAGTCAGCTCATGACACTTGCACTAGCGGATTACACTTCGGAGGTTCAGCGTTACCATAGTAGACGAAGGAATAATCATTGTCAACGAACTATCAGCAAGAGTAAGAGTAGATGACGGCCCACTGATGACAATTAAAGGCACACATCTCATCACATTCGAACGCATTGCGACCGTAAATGAGACCACATACATTAACTACAATGCTGTTATAAACAAGAGTCCAGGCATCGCGGCATCACCATTGCTGCATATTACAGTACACGACCAAGTGCTTAGCCTACCATTGCTACAAAGAATGAATGAGCATAATTTGCATGTAATTCGGAAATTAAGAGACGACGTGTTTGCCGGAGGGGCTCTCAGAGCTTGGTTCATAGTTGGTGTTACCCTCAGCCTCACCGTTGGCTGTATTGGCATCATCTATCAGTACTGGTACCGGAGAAGATCGTCCATCACCTTTGGCTGTATTGGCATCATCTATCAGTACTGGTACCGGAGAAGATCGTCCATCAAACTGCAAGCCCTGATAAAGGGGTTAAGTGTCACCGAGGACGGCAACAATCTTAAGGGGAGACTAGTTAACAGCCAAGTCAACGAACGACCCTCGCAATGAATTCATCGAGCAACCCGCGCGCTAACAACGGTACTGTATCCAACCACATATGCAGCGTAGCCAAAATAGTGTGGGTCGGAGCAACGGCCAGACGTTTCTGTTGTGTCGCAAGCGTTGAATTCTTAGCGGAAATATGCTGAGTCGGTTTTACTGACCACGAAACCATGGAGTGATCTTTTATGTATTATTATGTATTTAGGTTTAGATTCATATTTCCATTTATGTACTTAGCCTTAGTCTTTTATTCATTCCATTCTTATAATCAGTTCTATGTGAGACGTTTGACAATAAAGTTCAATTTGCATTTTACTCCGGCACGCTGCCGTTAATATTTGATTTATCAATCACACATTGTTGAGCCACAAGGCCAACACTACAATTTAGGGGACAAAGTCAAGTCCTCCACCCTAATCTTCATAAAGCTAACAGCTGATATAACAACAACACCATCCGCCGCTGGACCGGAGACATCATTGCTGCTGTTTAAGGAAGGGTGGAAAACATTTACTTCCACATTTGTTTATCCAAAAACATAACAGTGAGCACGTGTACGAAGAGTGCGAACACAAATACGAGCGATAGGCAAAATTATCGATATCATTTGGGTACAATTTCTGTCCTATTTTAATATTTTAACATGGTTTAAATTAATACATATTTACAATTGTGTTAAAATATATGTATGTAGATATTAGTATGCATTGCAAAAAGCGATATGTATAAATGCCACTTAATAATTTTGCACCTCGACAAAAGCTGAGTGCTATGCGCTCTCCTGCAGGAGAGACGACAGATCATTTTACAACACTGAAATCTCTGAATTTATAATAATTATTATGTTTAATAATAAGCTAGTAAGCTCGCACATATATTCAATAGGTTTTCATTTATTATCATTGTACTTATATGATTAACAAATCCTGCAAAAAGAATCACAAATATTAAAACATTGCATTTAAATTTAAATTCCGCGCGCAATGCGGCAGCCCTTAACAGCTAATTTCGATGATTAAGAAGAGTGGGAGAGATTATTTGGTGTTGCCGGACTACAACAAGCTGAGCTAATTTTAGTTTATGGCTACTCTTGGCATGAGCAACAGCGATTTCAGCGATTACGATTACGACTACGATTTACGATTTACTATTTTA
Source organism: Drosophila rellima (assembly GCA_035043635.1). Taxonomy (NCBI): domain Eukaryota; kingdom Metazoa; phylum Arthropoda; class Insecta; order Diptera; family Drosophilidae; genus Drosophila; species Drosophila rellima. The sequence goes on from JAWNMV010000638.1 coordinate 50,907, forward strand.
ATTAAATTAAATACAACTTATTCAATCGGACCACTATATCATATTGCTGTCATAGGAACGATCAGTCGAAAATAACCTTTTTTGTTGTTTGAAAGATCTCGACCAAACTAATAGGATATGCATTTGGGATGGTCCTATATATCCTGATAAAATTTGGTTGAAATCGGACCACTATATCATATAGCTGCCATAGGAACGATCAGTCCAAAATCCAGTTTTAGTATGATAAACTTCTTTGTTGTTTGAGGTATCTCAACCAAGCTAACAGAATACGCATTTGGGATGGTATTCTACATACTGACCAAGTTTGGTTGAAATCTGATATCAAATAGCTGCCATAGGAACGAATTTTAAGATAAAGTTCGAAAATTATTGTTGTTTTTAGAGATAAGTCAACCAACTTCACAGATTCTGAATTTGTAATCTGGTTTAAGTCGGTTCACTGGATCACAGTCAAAAAGTTAATGCCGCATCATCAAACCTTCGGCATGCCTATCGTAGCCCACATACGTATGACCTATCGGAGAGCCAGGGCACAGGGTATTCTACAGTCGAGCACACTCGACTGTAGCCGGATCCCCTTGTTTTAAGTACGGGGTCTAAAAAAGTCATACTAAAATTAAGTTCGAAGTACCTCAAATTATGTATTTGCCAATTTAAAAATCCATACTTTACCTAAGTACGAGTTACTGAAAATTGCCATAAAAATTCGTTAGCCAAGTGTCCTCAATCTTGATATAAGAACAAAGAATCCTGAATTAAGTAAAACTCTAGATTTACTAGAAATTTTGCACTAAGAAATTAAGACTTTATTAAAGGTGATCATTCCTGTAGTCAGTCCTCTTATTTTCAAACTTTTTAATAACAAATGTGTTATGCGTATAATAAAAATTTTTAGTCTAACTGAAGCGTGAGGTGTTGCTAATTTTCATGATATTTATAATAGTTTTGTGAAATCTATGTAACAGGCAGAAGGAGGCGTGGCATAAATTTTTCATGTAGGTTCCTGGATACCGCCGATCAAGTTTGATTTTAAATTTGGATCGGACCAATATATCACGTAATTGTCATAATAACGACCAATGGAAAGAAAGCTATTGTACGTAGAACATTTTTTTTTTTGAGATATCTTAATCAATCTGACAGAGTATACGTTTGGGGTAGTCTTATGCATCCTGACTAAATTTTGTTGAAATCGGTCAAATATATAATTTAACTGCTAAAAGAACGATTGATTGAAAATTCAGATATAATATGGAAATTATTTCTAAAATTATCTTAACCAAACTCGCAGATTGAGAATTTTTAATTGTCTTATATGTTACATCCTGATCAAATTTAGGTAAAATCGGTTTACTTTATCATACAGCTGTCATAAGAATGATTAGTCGAAAATTTAATGCAGCGTTCTGCAAGGGCATCAAGACTTCGGTGTGCCTAACTACTGCGATGGTGCGAATACTGTTGTTTTTATACCCTGATCGTGTATATAAAATTTGTTAAAGTATGTCACCGGCAGAAGGAAGCATCTCCGACACCAGTTAAAGTTGGCACGCCCAATATGGGGAGCCTAATTTTAAAAAAAACTGACCTAACCTTTTGTTTAGAGTTTTAAGTTAAATCTTAACATTTTTTGGATGCCAACGGGTGGAGGATCATGCCCAGCAACTAATCACTAACTTTCAACAGGATTGGTTCATAAATGGTAAAGATATAAACAAGTTTGTGGCAGCAAGAAAATATAATTAAATTGATTATTTAATTTATTTTATATTAACTCTTCCAGAATATATGTATGTATATCGAGTAAGCCAGCATCTGCCTAAACGGCACAGTTATCGAGTCGCGAGTTCAAAACCGGGCGGCGCATGTAGAATTTTATGTTTTTCGTTTATTTAAATTGTCTGCTTAAATGTATTTATATAGATTTGCCAGTGTAAAAACAATCTGTAAATGGGTCTGATGGTAAAGATAAGAGCCCGTACGTCGTGGGTTCGAGTCCTGGTTGTGACGTTCAAATATATTTTAATATTTTTTTTTTTTTAATTTTTCCTTTTAATATATTTAAAAAATTTAATTTAATTTAATGTTGGTACATATGTAATGTTGGTATGATAGGTGCCATAGAAACGAATGGTCGATAATCACTGCGGACGGCAGTCCGCGCTAGTGACGAAAGCATCACGAAAGGTGCGAAAGGCGACTAGCAATATATACTGGAAGAATGGAAAATTTGCTAAAACTGGCCGATCAGATCGACTTATATACCGATCAAAAGGTATAGTTTTATCTAACAAAAGTGCATACTAACACTTTTGAAAACTCACTATGTTCGTGAGATAATCAGGTAAAAGTGGGAGGGTCGAAATTTAGATGATTGCAGCAAATGGGGCCGTTGGAGCCTTTCGGTACATTTTTGGAATTTTTTGCGATTCTTATCAAAAATACTCGTCGAATGACACCTCAAATTTAAAAAATCCGTTCAGTGGTTCAAAAGATAATTAAAATTTAAATTTTTAGTGGCCTTCTCAAAATGAGATGAAAATTCAGTTTGTCTGTTTGTTTGTATCAAAGCGTTAAAATAGCTAAAATGTGTGAATGAGGATCTATTCCCAATTATAAAATTAGAAACTTTTGTTCTACGACTTTTTCGAAAAAAGCTAGTTTAGCGGGAAATCGCTAAAATTTGCTAAATTTACCACCTTAGTATCCAAACGATAGAAGCTACAGATATGTTCTATATATGAAAAGGTATTTTGAAGATCTTTTAGGCATACCTGTAATATTTTTTTCTACAGGTGAATTAAGATTTCATTGGCGATTTAAAAAAAATCTACACTCAAAATCACTATGAAATTATTATATGTTATAGTCAGCTTATTTCCGCGTTTTTTGCCATATAACACATATCTGTGAAAATTTGTGTCGGCAAGATATTACGTATTGCCTGACTATCTTAATTCCTTAGCATTGAATGATGGCAGCAGCAACAATGCAAGCATTGCAAGAATTGCAAGCAGTGCAATCGGTGCACAATAGAACCCACAGCTGATAGCTTTTGTTTCAGTGATGCCAGATAGTTTGTTCTTGTTTTACAAGAAGGCGGTATTTAATTTATTCAAATGAGCTAGACTTGTTCTTATTCTCTTAATTACTTTTTATACCCTGTGCCCATTGAAAATGTTCAAAAAGGGTATATTGGCTTTGTGCAATGTATGTAACAGGCAGAAGGAAGCATCTCCGACCCTATAAAATATATATTTTTGATCAGTCCGTGTGTTTAAGCCAAAGGATCTCAGAGACTTTCAGAGCTAGAGACTTAAAACCTGGTTGTAAGTTCCTGGATAGCGGGCGTTGGTTGTCAAGTTGCCATAGGAACGATCAGTCCAAAATCAAGTTTTAGTATGAAAAACTTTTTTGTTGTTTAAAATATCTCGACCACACTGACAGGATATGCATTCGGATTGGACCTATATATCCTGATCAAATTTGGTTAAAATCGGATAACTATATAATATAGCTGTCATAGCGAAACGAGTAGGGGGTGGAGCCCCCTTGTTTTTCATGGTACTTAGACTTGATGCAGGCAAATTCAAAAACGTCTGATATCTTCTAAAAATTACCTCTTTACGAGGTAAAATTCTAGTGACGAAAACATTTCCATGCCAAAAAATTTCTGATATCCAATTTTGTGACGAACGATATTAAATTGAATGTATAGCTTATTCTTAAAAAAAAAGTTTGGCATTTAGAAGATTAAGGATTACTATAAAAATTATTTCCCTTTCTAGAGATATCTTAATCGAACTGGTTGTGTTTGGCCTAGGCTCAGGGTATCTTACTGTCGAGTGCACTCGACTGTTCCGCTTGTTGTATATGTATGTACATATATGTATTAGGCTATCGAAGGGCCTGCGCAGACTGTATCTTACAGGCTAGTATACCCCGAAGCCCCCTTGTACACTTACAAATTAAGCTTACACGATTTCGGTGTGAGTCAACAGTATCATGTTATTATTATTTTATGTTTTTGTCCCCAGCTAATGATATCATGTTTTAAATAAACTATAATTTAAATCGGCTTGAATTAACTTTTAGTTTGAATATACTAAAATACCTAAATTTTGTACTTTAAATATTGTATTTAAATTAAAATTAATATATTTCAGTTTTCAACATACAATCTTAGTGAATAATCAAGATTCAAACTCGCTCTGTGTAACAGTTAGATCCAGCAAAAGCGATGTCGTTAAAGAGCAGTTACCTTCCAGGCCCCTTGCTTTTAGATTTATAGCCTCCCAATGCGGCGTTTGATTTGTTTACATTTTGTGTTTACGTGACAGAAGTTCTGGAAACATGACCGTCAAGTTTATATCTTATTGTTGACTAGTATGAAAGGCATCGATTCATACCGGACCCAAATCCAACATTTTTGAATGAAATAAAATTTGAATTGAAGTTATGACAAGAAATATTTTAAGCTCAGAACAAAGCGTAATTTATTTAGTTATAAATATATATATATTCTTGATCAGCATCAACAGCCGAGTCGATATAGCCATGTCCTTCTGTCCGTCCGTCTGTAGGAGCGCCTAGACTCAGAGACTATCAGAGTTTGAGACTTCAAACTTGGTATGTAGCTCCGTCTATATTGCAAGCAGATTAAGTTTGTTTAAGATTTTGGGCACGCCCCCTCGAATGCCTTAAAATCAAATAAATATAAATTATTAGGGCAAAAAGATAGAGCGCTCTAATTAAGCATAGACCAAGCTAATATTATCCGCCATGTTTGCTGAAAATTTCAATTTTGCAATCGGATAATAAACAGCGAAGATATTAAAAAACTAAATTTGCCTATATTTGCTTTACCTTACCAGCAACAATTACAAAACAATTAGACAACAACAACAATGAAGTTTGACTTATGGTCCAGTAATAATGAAACCTACAATAAACAGTTAATCATAAAATTGCTCTGTGGCGCAGTGTGGCCATGGGTCCCGTGTTCGAATCCTGTCACGGGATTTCTTTTTTTTTTTTTTAATATTTATTATTAATGTTTAATGTTATATTTTATATTTTATTTATATTTTATATATTATTTATTAGAGGTCTGCATGGCTTCACTCACAACATACGTTTAATTGAATGGATTCGAATTGAATTGAGTTGAGTGAGTGCGAGGCACACAATGAATTGCATGGGTATTAATATGAGTGCGTGTTGGGACTCATGGCATACTGCATTCAGTGATATGAGTGAGAATAAATGAAGAGTAAAACGGAATGAAAAATTTGGCAAAGCCGAAGACACTTGAATTACTCAAGTTGTTCTGTGCATTCATTTCGTAAAATGAAAAACGCAGGCAGCAGTAAAAAAAAAGACGACGCGTCGTCGCGACGACGCTGTATGTATTTTGCATGCGTATTTTGTTGTTTTTGTTATGTTATTATTGTTGTTTCAAGACAACAACAATAAAAAGCCGATTTGGCATTCGAATGCATTCAAAACGCAACCTCTTTTTCTCACGCATTCCCATTCATTCAATTCGTTTGTTTTCGTTCACATGTTGTGCGTCCGAGTCTTACGTGAGCGCACTTTCTCACTCAAGCGTTTTCGGCTTCGTATTCAAATTCACTCAACGAATTTTGAGCATTGTGCATTTGAACGTGGTACTTTTGCTATTCATGCAGACCTCTATTATTTATTAATATAATATTTATTATTATTTGTATTAAAGTTATATTTACATTGAATAGAAATATCTAAATTAAAAAGACAATTTAAAGGATTTCTCAGCAGCATATGCATATAGGATGGTCCTATACAATCTGACCAAGTTTGGTTGAAATCGGTCCGATATATCATATAGCTGATATAGGAACAATCAGTCGAAAATCAAGCTTAAGTATGAAAAACTTTTTTGATTATTTAGATATCTCAACCAATTCAACAGACTATGCATCTGGGGTTATCTCATACACTCTGCCCAAGTTTGGTTGAAATCGGTTGACTATATCATATAGCTGCCATAGGAACATTCAGTCGAAAATCAAGCTTTAGTATGAAAACATTTTTTGTTTATTGAGATAGCTCAACCAATCTAACAGAATATGTATCTGGGGTTATTTAATACATTCTGACCGAGTTTGGTTGAAATCGGTCTTCTATATCATATTGCTGCCATAGGAACTATCATGCTTTAGTATGAAAAACTTTTTTGTTTATTGAGATAGCTCAACCAATCTAAAAGAATATGCATCTGGGGTTATCTTATACATTCTGACCGAGTTTGGATGAAATCGCTCCACTATATCATATAGCTGCCAAAGGAACAATCTGTCGAAAACCAAGCTTTATTATGAAAAGCTTTTTTGTTTTATTTGGTTGAAATCGGTCTACTATATTATAAAGCTGCCATAGGAACGATTGGTCGAAAATGTATATTGAGTATGCAAATTTTTGTTTTTTCTGGAGATACTATAATCAGACTCGCAGATTGGGAATTTTCTTTTGTCTTATACCTCCTGAAACAATGTTATATATATGTACAGATTTATATTATTTTCTTTAAGCCAGGAGTTGCTTTTCCATAGTAAGTACGGGGTCTCCGACATACGAGTTTGCTCGACTGTAGCACCGCCCACTAGTTTATGTGTTGAAGCTGTTGAGGAGAAGCAGGTGACGACGTTAGCTTTCCAAGGCTGGAAACTTTGCCAAAAACGTTCCAGTTGGCACACAGCCAACGACTGCTCGTCTTGTGTGTACGAACGGGTCTTTCATACTCGGGAATCAAACGAAGGAACTGCACGAGACAGCCTTTCATAGTGGACATGGACGCGAGCTCGGTCGCCCGAGCTAGCTGCCTCGAGATGGTTGTTAAACTTACTAGGCAACAGTTTTGTTTTAAACGTCAACACATGCGGTCGTCATGACTTTATTCGTTTAGTATTGTTGCTAGGTTTATGTCGTGTATGAAGTTTACGTGAGCTTAATAATGCCACGCATCTTACAAGCGCAATTCGTTTATATCCCGAATGTGATTTGTGCTGATTGTTCCGTTTGTATTTATTGAATTTTTTTTAAGTTTTGTGATTTATTATTGCAAGCGTCAACAGCCGCCAATACAAACCAACTATACCAACACTAACTGCAGCTACACCAATATTACCGCATTATATAAATCAAATAAAAAGGTAAATATAATGCAATTTAAGACAGACATTAACACATTAATATGCAACGTCAATGTCTTTATAGAATGATATTAAGCTAATAAGATAATTCTAGTTATTCGAACGGAATTTCTGCAAGTCAAAGTAAAGCCAACATCCGAAATTAGCGTAACTTGCGCTCATTACAATCAAGGAGGCAAAATTTGAGCACTTACACTTGAAACGCCGCACATTAAAGAAATAACAATACAGTCACATAGTCTTATACACACCGCTCGTGGCCTGAACATTTTTAGTAAGCGCTTTTACGATTCTCGCAATAAGCGCAACAATACCCGAGAGCCACAACATCAACGACTGCAAATAAATTCGTCGCGTAGAATATTTGACTAGTCGTTTTTCAATTGCATTTTAAATTCAAGCGTCAGAATTTCGAAAAAGTCCATTCGCTATATTTCCAATAAATAATAAAAACATGCGGAACAATCGAGTGCACTCGACAGTAAGATACACTGTGCTTAGGCACGTAGATGCTGCAGGTTCGATTAAGATATCTCTAGAAAGAGCTAAATTTTTTAGCAAGAAATCGAACCCAGGGTTAAATTTATTCAGTCAAATAAACGAAAAATTAAAGCTCTGCATCCACCGTCCCGGATTGGAGCTCGGATCCCATGTTTCGTTTGTCGCACACCCATCACCTTGACCACTCCGCTATCACTCGGACCACTATATCATAAGGCCAGCGAAAAAGTCACCGTATCAAACATATAACGGTTTGTCATTAATTCACTATTTATATTTTCAACTTCGTTTTTTTAAGTAATTAGTTTCTTTTTAACTATTTTTCTTGCATAAACCACTGACATAAAGCAGAAATCGCAATAAGGTTCCGTTATTTCTATGGAAATTGTTCGCTGCCTCTCTTTGTACAACGAAATAATTGAACTGATCAAGTCAGTTTCTGACATCGATTCAGCGCATTCACATGCAAATCCTAACAAAATCGTCGATTATAAGAGTAGAGAAACAAAAAAGTAAGTTTTGATTGTGATTATCGTGTTTAGGCTAAAATTGGTCAAATTTTCGTGGAAACGATCTAATTAAGAGCGTGCCAAAATATTGGCATATAGAAAAACAGGGATGGCGTTACGTAAAATTGCGTTACTCAAGGGGCTCCGGCTACAGTCGAGTGTGCTCGACTGTAGAATACCCTGTGCCCTGGCTCTCCGATAGGTCATACGTATGTGCGCTACGTTAGGCATGCCGAAGGTGTGATGATGCAGCATTAACTTGTTGACTAATTGTTCGTATTACATCTATGTGATCTAGTGAACCGATTTAAACCAAATTACAAATTCTGAATCTGTGAGTTTGGTTGACTTATCTCTATAAACAAAAATAATTTTCGTACTATATCTTAAAATTCGTTCCTATGGTAGCTATTTGATATCCGATTTCAATCAAACTTGGTCAAACTTGTAGAATACCATCCCAAATGCGTATTCTGTTAGTTTGGTTGAGATACCTCATACAACAAAAAAGTTTATCATACTAAAATTTGTTTTTCGACAAATCGTTCCTATGGCAGCTATATCACATAGTGTTTCGATTTTAACCAAGTTTAGTCAGGATGTATGGGACTATCCCACATACATCTTTTCTCAGTTTGGGTTAAATATCTCAAGCGACAAAAAGTGTTTCATACCAAAACTTGATTTTCGACTGATTGTTCCTAAGGCAGCTATATTATATAGTGTTCCGATCTTAATCAAGTTTGGTCAGGATGTATGGGACTATTCCACATGCGTATTGTCTCAGTTTGGCTGACATATCTCAAGCAACAAAAAAGTGTTTCATACTAAAACTTGATTTTCGACTGAGCGCTCCTATGGCAGCTATATGATATAGTGAACTGATTTTAACCAAGTTAGGTCAGGATGCATGGGACCATTCCACATGCATATTGCCTTAGTTTGGCTGAGATATCTCAAACATCAAAAAAGTTTTCGTACCAAAACTTGATTTTCGACTGATCGTTCCTATCGCAGCTATATGATATAGTGGACTGATTTTAACCAAGTTTGGTCAAGATGTATGGGACCATCCCACATGCATATTGTCGTAGTTTGGCTGAGATATCTCAAACAACAAAATAGTTTTTCGTACAGAAAACTTGATTTTCGACTGATCGTTCTTATGGCAGCTATATGATATAGTAGCCCGATTTTAACCAAGTTTGGTCAGGATGTATCGGACCACCTCATATGCATATTCTATTAGTTTGATTGAGATATCTTGAACAACAAAAAAGTTTTTCATACTAAAACTTGATTTTGGACTGATCGTTCCTGTGGTCCGATCGAAAATTTTTTTTCCGCTATCCAGGAACCTACATGCCAAGTTTCAAGTCTCTAGCTCTTATAGTCTCCGAGATCCTTTGACTCAAACAGACGGACAGACAGACGGACATGGCTCAATCGACTCGGCTCTTGATACTGATCAATAATATATATAGGGTCGGGGATGCTTCCTTCTGCCTGTTACATACATTGCACAAAACCATTATACCCTTTTTGACCATTTTCAATGGGCACAGGGTATAAAAAGAGTCGCCAAATGTGAGCTACTTCCTCGACACAAAGTTGCCAGTATACACTTTTGGGACTTAGAGTAGCTTATATAATTTTCAGCAATGAAACAAATTGTAATTTAGATGGTCCAGATGGATATTTATTTATTTGTATAATGTCAACTAAGAACAGTTGACCAAAATTAAATTAAAAATTATATTAAAATTAAACAATAAAACAATTTAAAGAAAATTTAGTAATTATATTTAAATTTATATGTTAACTGAAATAATAAAAAAGTTAAATTAAAGATTAAGAATCTGGGGGTATTCCAAAATTATAAATGATCCAACATTTTTTGCAAGGATTGAGGAAAGTCCAGAAAAACCCATTCAGATCAAAAAGTATTAGAGTAATAATTAGTCGAAATACTCAAGTATTATAATTAGTAAGGTCAGGGATTTCTAGAAAGGAAGAGAAAAAGGGAGGATTTTAATGAGGGGAGAGAAAGTTCTGAAGAGAAAACGTGATAACGGCTATTATAGTTTGTGCACAAAACACGAAATGAGCTGTGCAAAGCGTAATTAGTTGTGCATGTAGGTAAACATAAAGGCTGAAAGTTTCTAGTAGCTCTACGAGGGACAGAAAAAGAGAGGCGTTCTAAAAGAGAACAGGAATCAATCTCGCCAATAATCAATTTATGAAGAAAAACGACACCAAGAATTTTTCTACTATTGATTAAAGACAAAAGATTGGGAAGAAGAAGGAGTACGATGGTAAACGAAGGCTGGGATCCCAGTTTAAACCACGTAAGGCAAAAAGAAACAAGTGGGCGCCGGCTACAGTCGAGTGTGCTCGACTGTATAATACCCTGTGCCCTAGCTCTCCGAAAGGTCATACGTAGGTGCGCTACGTTAGGCATGCCGAAGGTGTGATGATGCGGCATTAACTTTTTGGCTAATTGTTCGTATTACATCTACATATGTGATCTAGTGAACCGATTTAAACCAAATTACAAATTCTCAATCTGTGAGTTTGGTTGACTTATCTCTAAAAACAACAATAATTTTCGTACTTTATCTTAAAATTCGTTCCTATGGCAGCTATTTGATATCAGATTTAAACCAAACTTGTTCAGGATGTAGAATACCATCCCAAATGCGTATTCTGTTAGTTTGGTTGAGATACCTCAAACAACAAAAAAGTTTATCATACTAAAACTTGATTTTGGACTGATCGCTCCTATGGCAGCTATATGATATAGTGGTCCGATTTCAACCAAATTTTATCAGGATATATAGGACCATTTCAAATGCATATCCTATTAGTTTGGTCGAGATCTTTCAAACAACCAAAAAGTTTATTTTCGACTGATCGTTCTTATGACAGCAATATGATATTGTGGTCCGATTGAATAAATTGTATTTAATTTAATTAAAATAGTAAATCGTAAATCGTAATCGTAATCGTAATCGCTGAAATCAATGTTGCTCATGCCAAGAGTAGCCATTGTCTAAAATTTGCTCAGCTTGCTGAAGTCCGGCAACACCAAATAATCTCTCCCACTCTTCTTAATCATCGAAATCAGCTGTTAAAGGCTGCTGCATTGCGCGCGCAATTTAAATTTAAATGCTATGCTTTAATATTTGTGATTCTTTTTGTAGAATTTGTTAAGCATTTTAATACAATGATAATAATTGAAAACCTATTGAACATATGTGCGAGCTTATTATTAAACATAATAATTATTATAAATTCAGAGATTTCAGTGTTGTAAAATGATCTGTCGTCTCTCCTGCAGGAGAACGCATAGCACTCAGCTTTTGTCGAGGTGCAAGATTATAAAGTGGCATTTATACATATCGCTTTTTGCAATGCATACTAATATTTACATACATATATTTTAACACAATCTTAAATATGTATTAACTTAAACCATGTTATTATATTAAAATAGGATAGAAATTGTAGCCAAATATCGATAACTTTGCCTATCGCTCGTATTTGCGTTCGCACTCTGCGTACACGTGCTCACTGTTATGTTTTTGCACAAACAAATGTTCATGTGCTATCTCGCTCGCACTTGCCTATGTCTATGATTTTGATTTATGTGAATTAAAAGCAAATTTGAAATATCTTCTCTATTTAATAGTCAATCGCTTTGAAACTTTCAGGGTCACTAAATTGGCTTACTTCTTATCTTCCTGTTTAATAAGAAGTGTTTTTATTAAAGATCGCGTCTGATAATCGTTTTTTGCGATTGGCAGGCGAAAGAGGCGTGGCATCTAAAATTTAAAACAAACTTGATCTGCGCCCGCTATACAGCAACCTTCATACCAAATTTGAAGTCTCTAGCTTTTATAGTCTCTGAGATCCTTTGACTCAAACAGACGGACAGATGGACATGGCTCAATCGACTCGGCTATTGATGCTGATCAAGAATATATATACTTTATAGGGTCGGAGATGCTTCCTTCTGCCTGTTACATACATTGCACAAAACCATTATACCCTTTTCACCATTTTCAATGGGCACGGGTATAAAAATTGCGTTTGAACGGTTTCGATTCGATCCTGGTTAATATGATACTGCAGGCACCAAATGCATGAACAGTATTCCAGGATAGGACGAACTAAAGAGACATAAAAGTGTTTAGTGGTGAAAGGGTAAAAAAATTTCTTCTACCAACGTTTAATAAAGCCTAGCACTCCCTTCATTAACTGTGGTGGAGATGTGCAAATTGAAGTTCAATTTGGAATCGAATAAGACTCCAAGATCTTTAACCTAAGATTTACGCTGCAGTGGAGTACTGTCAATCGTGTATAAACCTAAACATGGCCTATTACGACTAAAAGTCATAAACATACACTTAGAACAGTTGAGATGCAACTGATTCGCCGAGCACCATAGTTGCATAGCGTTTAAATCGTCTTGCAGACAATTATGAAGAAGAGGATCTGTATATGAGAAGATAAGCTTAACATCATCCGCATACATTAAAATAGAAGAATGAGACAGAATGTTAGGTAGATCGTTAATAAAAAGGGTACAAAATAAAGTCCTAAGTGACTTCCTTGAGGTACACCAGAAGTAACTTGAACCGAACTCGAAATGGATGACCTAAGAAGCACTTTTTGGGACCTACCTTTTAAGTAGGTGGAAATCCAACTTAAAAAGGCGGGTGGGAAACCTATACGATAAAGTTTAAATAGTAAGAGGTCATGGTTCACAGAGTCAAAGGCTTTACTGAAGTCAGTATAAATGACATCAGTTTGCTTTTTCTCTAAAAATGCGTCATTTACCAAGGAGGTAAATTCAAGCAAATTGGTCGTTGTGGATCGACCCTTAACAAAGCCATGTTGAGCAGGGGAAATAATTGACTTACAGAGATGCTGCAAAGACGAAAAAAGGATTTTTCAAACAATTTGGGAATGTCTGATAACTTTGTACTGCCTCTGTTATTCGAAATATCAGACTTACCACCTTTTTTGTGGAGAGGAATGATATGAGATTCTTTCCAAAGATAAGGAAAGATACCGGACTTCTAAAATTGTTCAGGGTCAGGTTAAAACTGTCTTTTGCATCGAGCAACATAGTTCTCGTAGCAAATTGAGTTTGAAAGAGCAACGATAAATATTTTTATCACGACGCATATATAGAGCTATTGGATTATGTACTTATTTCGTTTGGAGAGGAAATGTGTGGCTATTCCTGGACATCAACAAGATCATGCGACGATTCACGTTTCTAAAGCTTCAAAAAAATTTTCGATGAGCGCAACATACCGCTTTTGATGTGACCCGCTAAAAGCCTAGATCGCAGCCCCATTGAGAACCTTTGGGGTATCCTTTCCAGCAAAGTTTATAATCATGGCAAACAATATGGATCCCTACGAGAGTAGAGGAAAGCAATTGTGTTATAGTGGGCGAAATTGGACAAAGCACTTCTTGAAACTTTAATGAATTCTATTCCAGTTCGCATATTAAAAGTGATTAAAAACAATGGAGGACACATTTAATATTTAAACATACAAAATTTTCCAAAGCAAAACGAGTACTTATGAAAAATTTTGTTTTTGTTTTTGATCAGTTATGGAAAAGCAACTCCTGATTAAAAGAAAATAATATAAATCGCAATATAGACGGACCTACATTCTAAGTTTGGAGTCTCTAGCTCTTATAGTCTCTGAGATCTAGGCGCTCTAACAGACGGACGGACGGTCATGGTTATATCGACTCGGCTGTTGGTGCTGATCACGAATATATACACTTTATAAAGTCTGCCACGCCTCCTTCTGCCTGTTACGCACATTTTTTTTTTAACAAAATTAATAGACCCCTGTACTTTTTCTAAAAACGCGGTCAAAAATATTAATCACTCTCTTAAAAATTTATATATAACAACATGAGCTGTTATTTGATTAAGTTTAATATAAAAGTAAAATTATTTAATAATAGCACCGATTTTTGTTTAATCAAGCGTCAAATATTGTCATATGCTGCCATAGCAACGATCAGTCGAAAATCAAGTTTTAGTAAGAAAACATTTTTTGTTGTTTGTGATGTCTAAACCAAAGTTCCAGAATATGCATCTGGGATGGTTTCTTGCATCCTGACATAATTTGGTTGAAATATGACTACTATATCATAAAGCTGACATAGGATCGATCAGCCTTAAGTCAAGTTTAAGTACTAAAAGCTTTGTAGGTTTAGATATCTCAACCAAACTGACAAAATATGCATCCAAAATGGTATCATACATCCTGACCAAATTTGGTTAAAATTGGACCACTCTATTATATATCTGCCATAGGAACGATCAGTCGAACATTAAGATTTAGAGATAACTCAATCAAACTCACAGATTGGCGCTAAGCCCCCTTGTTTTTCTTGTTCTTCACAAAATTCGATATCAGAATTTTTGGGGCATGAAAAAAAAAACGAACTGTCCGGCAGCTCTGTTTATTTCTGCAACGTAAACAAATTGCGAACGCTCTGGCAAATGTTACTTTGTTAGCAGGTTATTAATATGTATACCCCAACTTTAAAAAACTAATCAAAAATGATATCATCATCAGTTTTAAGAACATGGTATGGAATATGTCAATATTATTACCAAAAAGCAAAAACATCCTTTTTGACAACACTAGTTATTTATTTAACGCAAATAGGTTCACTTAACAGGTAATATCTTGCCGAAACGAATTTTCACAGATATGTGTTATATGTCAAAGGTCGCGCAATTTCGTTGACTATTACATTTTCAAGTTTTGTTGTTGTGAGCTGTACATTTTTTTAAATCGCCAAAGAAATCTTTTTTCACCTATAGCTTTTTACCTATGTAATTAAAAGAAGTATAAAGGTATGCCTAAAAGCCATTCAAAATACCTTTCCAACGATCTGTTGCTTCTATCGCTTGGATAAGGCTTGGGGATGTGGTGGTCCATTTTAGCGGGTTTTTAGCGACTTCCCGTTAAGCTATCGATTTGCGAAAGAGTCGTAGAACAAACATTTACAGTTTTTTGATAGGGAATAGATCAACATTCACACATTTATGCTATTTCAACGCTTTGATACAAACAAACACAAAAACAGACAAACTGACTTTTCATCTCATTTTTGGAAGGCCATTAAAAATTTCAAATTTAATAATCTTTTGAACGACGGATTTTGATGATTGAGGTGTTATTCGAATCGTATTTTTGATAAGAATAGTAGAGTATTAAAAAAACGGCTTCAACGGCCTCATTTTCAGCAATTAATTAAATTTTGCCCCTCCAACTTACACCTGGTTATCTCATGAATCAGATGAGTTTCTAAAAACCTTAGTAATGTTAATGTTAATGTTAATGTTAATGTTAATGTTAATGTTAATGTTAATGTTAATGTTAATGTTAATGTTAATGTTAATGTTAATGTTAATGTTAATGTTAATGTTAATGTTAATGTTAATGTTAATGTTAATGTTAATGTTAATGTTAATGTTAATGTTAATGTTAATGTTAATGTTAATGTTAATGTTAATGTTAATGTTAATGTTAATGTTAATGTTAATGTTAATGTTAATGTTAATGTTAATGTTAATGTTAATGTTAATGTTAATGTTAATGTTAATGTTAATGTTAATGTTAATGTTAATGTTAATGTTAATGTTAATGTTAATGTTAATGTTAATGTTAATGTTAATGTTAATGTTAATGTTAATGTTAATGTTAATGTTAATGTTAATGTTAATGTTAATGTTAATGTTAATGTTAATGTTAATGTTAATGTTAATGTTAATGTTAATGTTAATGTTAATGTTAATGTTAATGTTAATGTTAATGTTAATGTTAATGTTAATGTTAATGTTAATGTTAATGTTAATGCTAAAAGCCCGTTAGATGTTAAGGCTCTTTATGAATTAAAGCAATTTGCCGGGCTTATATCACAATATCATGTAGGGTGGTGCTGTCACACGGCCTAGTATTTGAAGCCTACGCCTACTGAGTGCTGGGCATTAACACAGAAATTGTTCCGATTTACAGAACCTGCAGGTTTCAGTTTCCGAAAGATTCTATTTCTTGAGGTGGTATCTTAGGCTACAGTGTCCATTAAGATAACCTGTGAGGATTTGAAGATCACTCTTCCTGAGGCCTATCATTCTGTCTGATTAGTTCTTGGCCGGAATGAGAAATCGTTTTGTTTGCCGCTGGCCAACACTGTCTAACCAGTACTTGAAACCACAGAAGGTTTCAGAACCTATTAGCGGTTTTTTGCTCCTTTCTTTGCGAGACAGTCTGCAATCTCATTGCCTTCATGACCTTCGTGCCCAGTGATCCAGACCACGGCTAGAATGTTAATTTCCCCCAGATGGTCCAGTTGTCGTAGGCTGTTATCCACGATTTTGGATGTTATCTTAAAGGATTGTAGGGCTGTTAGAACCACTTAACTATCCGATAAGATGAAGATAGTCGCCCTTACATTCTACGTCGGATGCATTCTGTTTAGCATTCTTCTATTGCACGAACTTCCGCTTGGAATATGGAGGGGGCTTTGCCCATGGTTATTGACCTGCGATAGATGTACAATAGGGCATGTGTAAAAGGTTTCGAGAACCTTCAAATTCTCCCAAAGATACATTTTTTTTCCAAAATTCATTTTTGAGGCAACTTTTTAAAACACGCAGAACAACACAAAGCACGTTGATTTTCAACAACGCAGATTTATTAACACAAAGTAAAAACCACACTAAATAACATCCATTACAAATTTCGGTTAATTGGCTATTGGACTAGTGTTGAAATGCACTTGAATTTAACCTAATAAATTGGTACTACACAAGCATGTGCTCATCGTTTATAACATCTCTGTTTGAGAGCTGTTAACTTAACAGAGTTGGCCAATGTTAAATTTCTGACTATGTTAAATTTTTTGTCTGATGTTTTTCCAATATATCGCCATCAAAAGTTCTTGAATTTTAACACCTTTTTTCATAAAAAATCGGCATCGGGACCATGGTGCACTATGGAGTATATGACCAGTATGAATGATGAATTACGAATTTTTAATGCTAACATATTATAAACACATCAAGCTGTTATGTTACAAGCCAGAAATGTTAACATAACAGTCCAATGTTAAAATACAGCCGTTAACGTAAGCTGTTGCAACCGATGACCTCGTGCTTTGATTAAGTCAAAATTTGCCGTGCATTTTCAAATTGAAACACATAAAAGAAAATCATGCAATTCAAATTTGCAATGGATGTTAACTGCTCGAGTTTGTAATACGTGTTGCTGCTCATATGTTGTCGTTATTGCACTTGTCTTTTTAATAATTTATAAATTTAGCAAGTGTAGCTATCAATGTCTGATTTTAGAAAGAAAAGTTTAGCTTTCAAAAAATTGTTATCAAGGGTTGTCTGTTAATCTATATCCATATTGTAGAGTCATTAGTTCTCTATTATTCTGAAAAAGTGGGCGTGCTCACAGCCATCTAGAAGGGCTTACAGTATTCTGAAAAGTGGGCGTGTCACCACCCCCGACCCTTTTTTTTAATTTTGTGCTCACAGCCATCTAGGAGGACTTACAACTTTCTATATCTAACACCTACGTTTTCTTTATAATGCTTATAACATATAAGCATTTGTAATTTGCAATAGAAATCATGATCTTGTTACCGATAAAAATTAAAAAAAAAAAAGATTTGCCGTTATTGGTGACACTCCCACTTTTTCAGAATACTTCTTAGCGTATGTATAGCACTAGAAAAAAAACCGCATCAAAATGTCTTGCGAAATTTACGAGTTATTGATTAATGCCACAAAAACTGGTTAAATACCCCATGATGCACTGGCCAAACGTTTGGCCATGTACTGGATGAACAAATTAGCTTGCTAAATTTCAATTTATTATTGGATTTCAAGGGTCTTAAATTTCTGTATGAATGCTCCATGTTTTAAGCGTGTTGTTTCTACTTATTTTATTAAGAAAGAAGATTCGGGACCTTTCGTCACTAGAATTTACCTCGTAAAGAGGTTTTTTTTAGATCGCTAAAACACGCTAAAATTGACACCCCTACAGTACCCAAACGATAGAATCTATAGATGGGTTTTATATATCGATTGAAAGGTAAGGGCTTTTAGGCAAATCTTTTAACTTTTTTCTAAAGTAGATAAGTAAAAGTACAGTAAAAGTACAAGTGAAAAGAGATTTCTTTGGCGATTCCAGAAAAATCCACACCTCGAATAACTGTAAAACTTCAATATGTTATCTCAATATATAAAACTCTTTGTCCTGACTCACTGACTGACTCACTGACATAGAATCAACGTGTAGGCCAAACCGCTACAGGTAGAAAGCTGAGATTTTCACACAACATAGCTTAGTAAGAAAAATTTCTTTGTTTCTTCAGATATCTTAACCAAACTCACAGATTGTATATACGGGACTCACTATTTCATCCTAACCCAATTTTGTCGAAGTCGGATGACTATATCCTATAGCCGCCATAGAACAATCGGATGAAATTAACCTTTATTATCAGAAAATCTGGCTTTGATGCAAAGTCCAATTACTGGGAAAAAGGAATTATAGCAATGGTCACGAAATTTACATGGTTTTTAACAAATAATGTTATATTCTGGCCTGTTCCAAATTCAAAACGTTTTCAAAAAGTAAATACGCAACGAAAACGAATGTTTTACTGTTTGCTGTTCCCAATTCCGGCCGAAAGGGGCTTGTTTTTACTTTTCGAACTCGGTTTCGAAAACGTTTCGATATCAGTAAGTCATCGCCCGTGTCAGCTGATTTAGTCAGTGAATAAAAAAAATTTAATAAAATATAATAAATGCTGGAAGTAATGGTGAATTATCAATCTATAAAATGTACTAACATTCTTTTTTGTCATCAGCTGATTGCCAGTGCATGTGTTTTTTTATTTCAACTAGAACCAGAGTTGTCATCAATTCAAAAATAAAAACATTCAAGCTTTAATTTTCATCTTAAATCCGATAAGATTTATTTAAAACTATTTTTGAAAATTCCTTTTAAATATTTCATGTTAAACTTAGCAAATAGAAGCTAAATTAGGATAAAACTTTGTTGTTTTAATTTTATTATTGAAATGAACCAACTCTAGCAGCTTTCAATTGCCAGAGTTGATATCGATAATACAAAATAAAGTGGAATTTAGAACAGCCTGGTTTTATCAATGGCGCTCGGTTTCTTTTTTCATGCAATATTTTGTAGATGTTTATAAAAAAGTTCTTTTATAACATATATCAAAACTTTAAATAGTTAAAGAAGTGATGTTAATCGATTCTAAAAATGTTCAAAATTATTAGAATTCTCAGTTTATAATTTTAGGAATTTATTTTAATGCTTTAAACAGCATTTACTTCTAATTCCGCTGACTCTACAGCACACGTTTTAAAAACGACATTTGCGGAGCTCGGAACAGGAAACAACTCGATTTGTGACAATTCCACTCGTTTTCATAATTTGGAACAGACCCGATTATATAAAACTGAGATTCAGTATAAACTTTACAAGCCGGACAACTAAAGAACAGCCTTTCAATTCTGTGAGCGGAGTGAGCATGGGGCGAAGCCCCCTAGTACTCAATAAAATTCAGCGTTCATAACACATATTGAAAAAATGCGGTTCGACAAGATATTATCTGTGCTTGCTTACATGTATTCTCACTGCTTGCAGCATTATGCGCGAACATAATTTCAATTCGGACGGCAGATCGCGCTAGTGACGAAAGCAGCACGAAAGGTGCGACAGGCGTCTAGTAATATATACAGAAAGAATGGAAAATTTGCTATGACTGCCCGATTAGGTCGAGTTATATACCGATCGAAAGGTATAGCTCTAACTTACAAAAGTACATTATAAGACTATTGAATGCTCACCTGGTTCGTGAGATAAGCAGGTGTAAATAGAAGGGGAGAAATTTAGATTATTGCATCAAATGGGGCCGTTGGAGCTTTTTGGTAAAATTTTTTATTTTATTATTATTCTTATCAAAGACGGCATCCCAAAATGAGATGAAAAGCCAGTCCTTTTCTTTGTTTGTTTGTATCAAAGCGTTGAAATAGCTTATATTTGTAAATTTGGATATATTCCCCTATCAAAAAACTAGAAACGTTTGCTTTACGACTTTTTCGAAAAATCGCTAGCTTAGCGGGAAATCGCTAAAACCTGATCAAATTGACCCTCAGTATCCAAACCATAGAAGCTATAAACATGTTCTATATATCGTTGGGAAGGTATTATGAAGGAATTTTTAGCATACCTTTGAACTTTTGTTCTAAAGCATATAAGTAACTGGCTACAGGTGAAAATAGCATTTTTATCCCACCTTTTGCCGATTTTAGAAAAAACGCCGCTAACGATTTAATTTTTAATATGTTTTAGTGTGAGCATTTTCGCTTTTTTTGATGTTGGGAACATAACGTGTTTTCGGGTGTGTTTGGAAGATATTACCTTTTATCTAAACTCCTTATAATTTGTATACCCTGTGCCCATTGAAAATGGTCAAAAATGGATTTAGTACGAAAAACTTTTTTTCTGTTTGAGGTATATCAACCAAACTGACAGAATAAGCATCAGAGACGGTTGGTTGAAATCGGAGCACTATATCATATAGCTGCAAGAGGAAGCATCAGTCGAAAATCAGTTTTAATACGAAAAACCTTGTTGTTGTTTGGAATATCTTAACCAATCTGACATTATATACATCTGTGGTAGTCCTTTATAAAATGACAAAATTTGGTTTACATCGTTCTACTATATCATATAGCTGCAATAGGAACAATTAATCGAAAATTAAGATTTGGTATGCATTTTTTGCTTTTTTTTAAAGATATCTTAACCTAACGCACAGATTGGGAATTTTCTATAATCTTTAACATTATGATCGAATTTGTTTTTGTAATGGTACTGAGACTTGGTATAGGCAATTTCAAAAATTTCTGACATCTTCTAAAAAAAACATCTTTGCGAGGTAAAAGTCTAGTGAAGATAACATTTCCATGCCGCAAAATTTCTGATATCCAATTTTGTGACGAACGATATTAAATTGTATGAATAACGTTTTCTAAAAAAAACAGTTTGCCATTCGGCACATTGCGCAATAACGTCCCGAACATTCTTACCTAATGAAAATAACTTTTTTAGCGCAGTGCCGAATGCCAAACTGTTTTTTTTAGAATAAGTTATTAATACAATTTAATATCGTTCGTCACAGAAATTTTCGTCACTAGACTTTTACCTCCTACAGAGCTTTTTTTAGAAGTTGTGATTTCTGCAAAATCGCGACATATAAAGGGTTCCTATTTATTTTGTAGTCGAATATTTTCTGTTTACTGAATACATCAATGCGGACGGCAGTCCATGCTAGTGACGAAAGCATCACGAAGGGTGCGAAAGGCGACTAGCAATATATACTGGAAGAATTTAATATTAGCTATGACTGTCCGATCAGGTCGAGTTATATACCGATCGAAAGGTAAAGCTCTAACTAACATACTTAGAATATTGGAAACTCACCTTTTGCCACCGGACGTGTGTTTTTCTCGTATTTCCGTATATGTCCTCGTTTAAATCTGTTTATAACCGTGCCCATTGAAAATGGTCAAAAAGGGTATAATGGTTTTGTGCAATGTATGTATGTAACAGGCAGAAGGAAGCATCTCCGACCCTATAAAGTATATATATTCTTGATCAGCATCAATAGCCGAGTCGATTAAGCCATGTCCGTCTGTCTGTCCGTCTGTCCGGCTGTCCGTGTGTTTGAGCCAAAGGATCTCAGAGACTATAAAAGCTAGAGACTTCAAATTTGGTATGTATGTTGCTGGATAGCGGGCGCAGATCAAGTTTGTTTTAAATTTTAGATACCACGCCTCTTTCGCCGGCCAATCGCAAAAAACGATTATCAGACGCGATCTTTAATAAATCACTCCTTAATTAAACAGGAAGATAAGAAGTAGGCCAATTTAATGACCCTGAAAGTTTCAAAGCGATTGACTATTAAATAGAGAAGATATTTCAAATTTGCTTTTAATTCACATAAATCAAAATCATAGACATAGGCAAGTGCGAGCGAGATAGCACATGCACATTTGCTTGTGCATAACAGTGAGCACGTGTACGAAGAGTGCGAACGCAAATACGAGCGATAGGCAAAATTATCGATATCATTTGGGTACAATTTCTATCCTATTTCAATATATTAACATTGTTTAAATTAATATATATTTACAATTGTGTTAAAATATATGTACGTAGATATTAGTATGCATTGCAAAAAGCGATATGTATAAATGCCACTTTATAATTTTGCACCTCGACAAAAGCTGAGTGCTATGCGTTCTCCTGCAGGAGAGACGACAGATCATTTTACAACACTGAAATCTCTGAATTTATAATAATTATTATGTTTAATAAAAAGCTAGTAAGCTCGCACATATGTTTAATAGGTTTTCATTTATTCATTGTATTTATATGACTAACAAATCCTGCAAAAAGAATCACAAATATTAAAGTATTGCATTTAAATTTAAATTCCGCGCGCAATGCAGCAGCCCTTAACAGCTGATTTCGATGATTAAGAAGAGTGGGAGAGATTATTTGGTGTTGCCGGACTTCAGCAAGCTGAGCAGATTTTAGACAATGGCTACTCTTGGCATGAGCAACATCGATTTCAGCGATTACGATTACGATTACGATTTACGATTTACTATTTTAATTAAATTAAATACAACTTATTCAATCGGACCACTTTATCATATTGCTGTCATAGGAACGATCAGTCGAAAATAAACTTTTTTGTTGTTTGAAAGATCTCGACCAAACTAATAGGATATGCATTTGAAATGGTCCTATATATCCTGATAAAATTTGGTTGAAATCGGACCACTATATCATATAGCTGCCATAGGAGCGATCAGTCCAAAATCAAGTTTTAGTATGATAAACTTTTTTGTTGTTTGAGGTATCTCAACCAAACTAACAGAATACGCATTTGGGATGGTATTTTACATCCTGAACAAGTTTGGTTGAAATCTGATATCAAATAGCTGCCATAGGAACGAATTTTAAGATAAAGTACGAAAATTATTGTTGTTTTTAGAGATAAGTCAACCAAACTCACAGATTGAGAATTTGTAATTTGGTTTAAATCGGTTCACTAGATCACATATGTAGATGTAATACGAACAATTAGCCAAAAAGTTAATGCCGCATCATCACACCTTCGGCATGCCTAACGTAGCGCACATACGTATGACCTGTCGGAGAGCCAGGGCACAGGGTATTCTACAGTCGAGCACACTCGACTGTAGCCGGAGCCCCCTTGTTTTATATTGTAATTTTTGTGCTCTAAGTTGTTAGCGACTTGTGTGATACATCGGTTTATGTTTCACCACAGTCTTAATTGCAAATTTAAAAGATTAAACAAATTGTGTTTAAATACAACAACAAACTGTTGCCTAAACAATCTGTTTGTTTTGTGCTTTGGCATTTCCGCCTGATGTTTTTTGTTTTTGTATTTTTATACCCGTGCCCATTGAAAAAGGTCAAATAGGGTATAATGGTTTTGTGCAATGTATGTAACAGGCAGAAGGAAGCATCTCCGACCCTATAAAGAATATATTTTCTTGATCACCATCAATAGCCGAGTCGACTGAGCCATGTCCGTCTGTCTGTCCGTCTGACCGGCTGTCCGTATGTTTGAGCCAAAGGATCTCAGAGACTATTAAATCTAGAGACTTCAAATTTGGTATGTAGGTTGCTGGATAGCGGACGCAGATCAAGTTTGTTTTAAATTTTAGATGACACGCCTCTTTAATAAATCACTTCTTAATTAAACAGGAAGATAAGAAGTAGGCCAATTTAATTATAAAAGTTTCAAAGCAATTGACTATTAAATAGAGAAGATATTTCAAATTTGATTTTAATTCACATAAATCAAAATCATAGACATAGGCAAGTGCGAGCGCGATAGCATATGCAAGTTAACAGCCAAGTCAACGAACGATTCTCGCAATGAATTCATCGAGCAACCCGCGCGCTAACAACGTTACTGTATCCAACTACATATGCAACGTAGCCAAAATAGTGTGGGTCGCAGCAACGGCCAGACGTTTCCGTTGTGTCGCAAGCGTTGAATTCTTAGCGGAAATATGCTGAGTCGGTTTTACTGACCACGAAACCATGGCATGATCTTTTATGTACTTATTATGTATTTAGGTTTAGATTCATATTTCCATTTATGTACTTAGCCTTAGTCTTTTAATCATTCCATTCTTATAATCAGTTCTATGTGAGACGTTTGACAATAAAGTTCAATTTGCATTTTACTCCGGCACGCTGCCGTTAATATTTGATTTATTAATCACACATTGTTGAGCCACAAGGCCAACACTACAATTAAGGGGACGAAGTCAAGTCCTTCACCCTAATCTTCATAAAGCTAACAGCTGATATAACAACAAAACCATCCGCCGCTGGACCGGAGACATCATTGCTGCTGTTTAAGGAAGGGTGGAAAACATTTACTGGCGCCCAACGGGAATAAGATAATCTTACGATATCTATTAAGACAGGAATACCATGGCCCTAAACAAGAACAAGTAAATGAATGTTCGGTAAAAATTAGAAAAAGCATTAATGAAAAAATATTGAAAAAAATTTGTTAATAAATTGGCAACGCGAAAGTGAGGATTGCGGTACAGTCTAATCATTGTGAAATTATTGACGTGCAAGTGCAGTTTTTGTAAAAAAAAAAACAAGAGAAACAAATTAATATTTCCGCTTCATTGACTGCTCATGACTTGGGCCTATAGAAATATAAAGGTAGAATACGACAGTGACGAAGATCAAGAAGTAGGATTTAGGCCATTGAGAAACGGTCAATTAGAAATGGAGCCGACATTACTAAAAGCGTTAGTAGAAAGTGCCGTAAACAGTGCACTCCTCGAACAAGAGAGGAGAATAAATGACGAGTTCCGAGCGGAACTTGAAACAGTTAAAGGTCAAGTTAATGCGTTAAGAATAGAGGCCCCACAGGTAGAGACATACCAGAGAGTGACAATTGACCCTAATGTGAGATGTGAGGTGAAGCTGGACATTGTGAAGTCAGTGCCTAGCTTTAATGGAAATCATGAGGAATACGTATCTTGGCGACAGGCGGCTATAGACGCATACGAGATTTTCAAAATATACGTAGGCAGCGAGGCGCATTACGAGGCTGTGGCCATTTTAAAAAACAAAGTTACTGGACCTGCTCGTGCCATCCTTACGTCGCGCAATACAGTGCTTAATTTTGACGCCATTGTCGCTAGACTCGACTGCACGTACGCAGACAAGACATCCTTGCGCGTACTAAGACAGCAACTAGAACTGGTTAGGCAGGGTGACCTAAACCTAATGGATTACTACGATGAGGTAGAAAAGAAACTCACTCTTGTGACAAATAAAATAGTAATGACACATGACGAACAAGCTGCGTCCATTCTTTGTGCAGAAATTAGAGACGATGCACTACATACCTTAATGGCAGGACTTAAGAGGTCCCTAAAATCTTTTGTGATCCCAGCAAAGCCCAAGGATTTGCCATCTGCATTAGCAGTGACCCGTGAGGCTGAAAATAGCATCGAAAGAAGCGCATTTGCTGCATCTTATGCCAAAGTAATGAAAGAAAGAAACCATAGCAACGACAATACTAGATTTGGCAATCGTAACCAAGTTAGACAAGGTAGGGGCCAGGAGAGAAATCCACATTTTGTTGGAAATCAAGGCCAAAACAGGCTGACCCTAAAACGTCATCGAATGACAAAGAGGCACAATCAAAGTATCAGGCTCAACCCATGGACGTTGATCCTTCGATGTCCAAATTAAGACAACAGACCAATTGGGGAAAGCTATTCTACACAAGACGGGGCTCAAAAGAGGCATAATACTTCGGAGCGCATGTCAGGCAATAGGCTCCAAAAGATTAACAATATTACCCAACAAGCGCCTAGCCAAGACGAAAAAGAATACGAAGAAATGGCCGAAGCTGATTGTGCTGAAATAGATGACGAAAGTGACGAATCCGAGGACAACGATTTATTGAATTTTTTAGAGGTCGTTCCTAATTGCCGATCGTCGAGCGTTAGTTGGCTGGCAAAACATTAAAGATTCTTATCGACACCGAGGTGGCAAAAAGTTACATTAAACCCGTAAAGGAGTTAAAAAACGTAACACCAGTCGACACCCCTTTTACTGTGAACTCCATTCATGGGTCCAGTAAAATCCAACAAAAATGTTCAATGGTAATTTTAGGGAAAGTTGCCACGTTTTTCATATTAAATACCCTTGACACCTTTGATGCCATAATTGGCTTCGATCTGCTTACGCAGGCGGGGGTAACTATAGACCTAATGGGAAACAGCATAAACTACGGTAATACTTCGGAAATACTCAATCACCATCCGTGCGATAATGTGAACTTTACACGTGTCGATGATATCGTAGTCCCAAATTCTGTAAGAGACGAATTCAAGAAAATGATACTGAAGAGAATTAGTGCATTCGCGACCTCTAACGAGGCGCTGCCTTATAATACTTCAGTCGTCGCCAGAATCCGAACTGTAGACAATAAGGAGGTATACTCAAAGCTCTATCCATACCCAGTAGGCGTGTCAG
This sequence comes from Drosophila rellima, assembly GCA_035043635.1. Lineage (NCBI taxonomy): Eukaryota > Metazoa > Arthropoda > Insecta > Diptera > Drosophilidae > Drosophila > Drosophila rellima. The sequence continues at coordinate 77,829 of JAWNMV010000638.1, forward strand.
ATTTTGTAAACAACGAAGTCGCACAGCTGTTGAAAGATGGCATTATGAGGCCATCAAGATCCGCGTATAACAGCCCAGCCTGGGTTGTTGATAAGAAAGGTATAGATTCCAACGGTAATAAGAATAAACTGCTTGTCATTGACTTTAGGAAGTTAAATGAGAAAACCATTGCCGACCGTTATCCGATGCCAAGTATCCAAATAATTTTAGATAATCTCGGAAAAGCTAAATTTTTCACCACATTGGATCTTAAATCCGGATACCACCAGATATACCTAGCGTCCGATCGTGAAAAGACATCTTTCTCAGTAAATGGCGGAAAGTACGAGTTCTGTCGACTGCCCTTTGGTTTAAAAAATGCGGAAGACATCGACGATGTCTTGCGAGAACAAATTGGCAAGTTATGTTACGTCTATGTTGATGACGTAATCATCTTCTCTGAAAACGCCGCAGATCACGTCCGCCATATCGATATAATACTTCAGCAACTTTGTAATGCTAACATGAGAGTTTCTAAAGAAAAGACAAAATTTTTCAAAGAAAGTGTCGAATACTTAGGCTTTATTGTTACTAGCGAGGGAGCAAAGACAGACCCAGAAAAAGTCAAGGCGATCCAAGAGTACACTAAGCCAACAAATTTTTATTCTCTGAGATCTTTTCTAGGCCTAGCCAGCTACTATAGGGTGTTTATCAAAGATTTTGCAGCCATAGCAAGACCTTTGACTAATATACTAAAAGGCGAAAATGGCACTGTAAGCAAACACATGTCTAGAAAAGTAGCAGTCGAATTCGACGAATCTCAGCGCGACGCCTTTAAACGGTTGAGGAACATACTAGCATCGGAAGATGATCTCCCGAACACTAAAAACGTGCGAAACTCACTATGCTACCAACGAAAGAGAGTTGTTGGCGATTGTATGGGCTCTCGGCAAACTGCAGAATTACCTTTATGGTACAAGAGAGTTACATATATTTACAGATCATCAACCATATATTTACAGATAGCCACCATTCACAGTGAGGTATCCCTTACATACACTATACAAACAGCTGAAAATCCCTTAAATTTCTATAGAAAACAAATAACTTTGGAAGAATCACGTTATTCATTGCATCGAAGACTTATTTTATTTGGCAAGAAAACCCGTCACTTAATTCAATTTACAGATAAAAATAATCTTATAGAAACATTAAAACTTGCTGTGAACCCCGATGTCGTAAACGCGTTTTATTGCGAACTCCCAACTTTAGCTGCATTTCAACATGAGCTGGTTTCATTATTCCCGACAACCAAATTCTGGCATTGCAGAAAAATAGTGTCAGATATCACTAACAAAAACGAACAGGTAGAAATAGTCAACACCGAACATAATCGTGCGCACAGAGCGGCACAAGAAAACGTAAAACAAATACTCCGGGACTACTACTTCGCAAAAATGACTAAATTGGCCAACGAGGTTGTACTGAATTGCAAAGTTTGCGCTATTGCCAAGTACGACCGGGTCCCCAAAAGACAAGAACTCGGGAAGGCGCCAATTCCCTCATTTGCCGGAGAAATGTTACACATTGACATATTTTCTACCGATCAGAAACTCTTCCTGACTTGCATCGATAAATTTTCCAAATTCACCGTCGTCCAACCTTTACCTTCTCGATCAATAGTCGATATTATCAACCCCATTTTACTTATAATTAATACGTTTCCAAATACAAAAACCATTTATTGCGACAATGAACCATCGTTTAATTCCGAAACGATCACTTCATTGTTAAAAAAATCAGATTAACATTGACGTTGTAAACGACCCCCCGTTACATAGCTGTTCTAATGGGCAAGTGGAACGTTTCCACAGTACATTAATAGAAATTGCCAAGTGTTTAAAATTGGACAAAAAATTGGCGATACAGTTCAGGCTATCATGAGAGCAACAATAGAATATAATAAAACTATACATTCAGTAACAGAACAAAAACCACTCGATGTAATTCACTCTATACCAGACGAAATTAAGCAAAAAATCAAAGATCGACTAATAAAAGCCCAGCAAAGACCAATTAGCCAGATGCAACCCAAACAGACAGAACAATGTGTTTGATGTAGGAGAGAAAGTTTACCTCAAAAATAACAAAAGATTAGGTAACAAACTATCTCCCTTGTGCACAGAGGGCGCCATACAAGCAGACCTGGGAACGTCTGTACTTGTTAAGGGGAGGGTGGACCATAAGGACAAAGTGAGCTAAACTTAGGTCATAGCACATAAAATTCTTAGAGATAGTTACTACAATTCAGTCTAATCATTTCATACAGGTTCATCGGAGTAACCCTCATACTCTTATCCACAACTCACGCACGCATCACCGATTTCTCGCACGCAAGCTTTATTCCGGTATTGGACGGCAACGTTTTTGTATGGGAACAACGTAGTTACGTGAGACATTCTACAAATTTATCTAATTTCGTGAGCATTATAGATGATACAATAAAATTATCAAAACTTTTCCCTCAGTCACATATGCAAAAATTGTTAGATGTAGATATCGATCATATTCAGAATATTTTGTCTAGTTTAACGGTACACCGTAGAATGGCCAGAAGTTTAGACTTTCTAGGAACAGCATTAAAAATCGTTGCAGGCACGCCTGATGCGTTAGACTTAGAAAAGATCAAGCTTACCGAAGCCGAGCTCATAGAATCAAACAACAGACAAGTAATAGTAATCACTGAAGCACAGAAACAAATTAACCTACTAACTGATACAGTAAATAAATTAATTAAAGAAAAAAAAGGCGAGTTCGTAGACTCTCCTCATTTGTATGAAACTTTACTTGCACGTAATAGAACATTAGCCACCGAAATCCAAAACCTTATGCTCACTATAACACTCGCCAAATCTAATATCATAAACCCCACAATTCTCGACCACGAAGATTTAAAATCCATTTTTACCGAACAGCTCACAGAAGTCCCAATAGTTAGTTTAATGACAGTATCAAATCTAAAAAATATTTCAATCAGATAGCGTAATCCCCATAATAATTGAATATCCTAATGTTAAGACTATTTGTAAGAAGGTTATGATATTTCCTGTTGCCCACAATAACACTATTCTGCAAATACATGATGACATAGTATCTGAATGCGACGATGGATTTCTAGCAGTAACAGAATGCGCTACAACCAACTATGCGAAGAAGTCAGCTCATGACACTTGCACTAGCGGATTACACTCCGGAGGTTCAGCGTTATGCGCACACACAGCCAAGCCACTTGGAACCGATTACCATAGTAGACGAAGGAATAATCATTGTCAACGAACTATCAGCAAGAGTAAGAGTAGATGACGGCCCACTGATGACAATTAAAGGCACACATCTCATCACATTCGAACGCATTGCGGCCGTAAACGAGACCACATACATTAACTACAATGCTGTTGTAAACAAGAGTCCAGGCATCGCGGCATCACCATTGCTGAATATTACAGGACACGACCAACTGCTTAGCCTACCATTGCTACAAAGAATGAATGAGCATAATTTGCATGTAATTCGGAAATTAAGAGACGACGTGTTTGCCGGAGGGGCTCTCAGAGTTTGGTTCATAGTTGGTGTTACCCTCAGCCTCACCTTTGGCTGTATTGGCATCATCTACCAGTACTGGTACCGGAGAAGATCGTCCATCAAACTGCAAGCCCTGATAAAGGGGTTAAGTGTCACCGAGGACGGCAACAATCTTAAGGGGAGACTAGTTAACAGCCAAGTCAACGAACGACCCTCGCAATGAATTCATCGAGCAACCCGCGCGCTAACAACGTTACTGTTTATGTACTTATTATGTATTTAGGTTTCGATTCATATTTCCATTTATGTACTTAGCCTAAGTCTTTTAATCATTCCATTCTTATAATCAGTTCTATGTGAGACGTTTGACAATAAAGTTCATTTTGAATTTTCTCCGGCACGCTGCCGTTAATATTTGATTTATTAATCACACATTGTTGAGCCACAAGGCCAACACTACAATTAAGGGGACGAAGTCAAGTCCTCCACCCTAATCTTCATAAAGCTAACAGCTGATATAACAACAACACCATCCGCCGCTGGACCGGAGACATCATTGCTGCTGTTTAAGGAAGGGTGGAAAACATTTACTTCCACATTTGTTTGTCCAAAAACATAACAGTGAGCACGTGTACGAAGAGTGCGAACGCAAATACGAGCGATAGGCAAAATTATCGATATCATTTGGGTACAATTTCTGTCCTATTTTAATATATTAACATGGTTTAAATTAATACATATTTACAATTGTGTTAAAATATATGTATGTAGATATTAGTATGCATTGCAAAAAGCGATATGTATAAATGCCACTTAATTATTTTGCACCTCGACAAAAGCTGAGTGCTATGCGTTCTCCTGCAGGAGAGACGACAGATCATTTTACAACACTGAAATCTCTGAATTTATAATAATTATGATGTTGAATAATAAGCTAGTAAGTAGTAGTAAGTAAATATTAAAACATTGCATTAAAATTTAAATTCCGCGCGCAATGCGGCAGCCCTTAACAGCTAATTTCGATGATTAAGAAGAGTGGGAGAGATTATTTGGTGTTGACGGACTTCAACAAGATGAGCTAATTTTAGTTGATGGCTACTCTTGGCATGAGCAACAGCGATTTCAGCGATTACGATTACGATTACGATTTACTATTTTAATTAAATTAAATACAACTTATTCAATCGGACCACTATATCATATTGCTGTCATAGGAACGATCAGTCGAAAATAACCTTTTTTGTTGTTTGAAAGATCTCGACCAAACTAATAGGATATGCACTTGGGATGGTATTCTTCATCCTGACCAAGTTTGGTTGAAATCTGATATCAAATAGCTGCCATAAGAACGAATCTTAAGATAAAGTACAAAAATTATTGTTGTTTTTAGAGATAAGTCAACCAAACTCACAGATTCAGAATTTGTAATTTGGTTTAAATCGGTTCACTAGATCACATAGATGTAATACGAACAATTAGTCAAATAGTTTATGCCGCATCATCACACCTTCGGCCTGCCTAACGTAGCGCACATACGTATGACCTGTCGGAGAGCCAGGGCACAGGGTATTCTACAGTCGAGCAAACTCGACTGTTACCCTTGTTTTACTTTGTGCTTGTGCACCGCGTCTTTCGCGCTCTAACGTCGCTCATCGCGCTCCTTTTCCATCGCTCTCAACTCGCTTTCTTGCTTTGTTGTTGGTGTTGGTCGCGATGTTCCGTTTTTTCACTGTGGTTAGATTCCGTTGTCCTTTTGGTGTCTTATATTTGTATTTCAACTAACATTTAAATTTTTCTTCTAATTTTATATTTTTTCCTATTGTATTATTTTATAAAATTTTTCCTTATTTAATAATGGATGTCTCTTATAATACAAATTGCCAGGTACGAGCAAACGTTAGGATGGGTTTTGTTTGCTGCTGGCTGTGTGATAATATTTCACATGAAAAATGTGCATGGCTTAACGGCCGAGTTGTCGAGTTGTTGTTTAAAAAGCTGTCCGGTAGCTTCTCAGCTTTGGATGCCAATTTTAAGGGCATGAAACTTTTGAATGAGTCTCCAAAGCACAAAAAGGCCAATTTCAGGCTGTCTATTGGCCCAAATGAGCTTCGGTCGCGTTCTGATAGTTGAAAAAACTAACATCCTCCCTCTCTCTGGGCTATCATAATGTTAGAGGGCTTCGTATAAAACTTAGTAATCTTTATCTAAATAGCCTAGCCTTTCATTTTAAAGTTGTTGCCTTTTCTGAGACATGGTTAAAGCCCGACATTCATAAATTTAAAATTCTTTCTTAAAATTCTCTATGTACAGAAAGGATCGTACCCCACGTATTGGTGGTGGTTTGCTCATTGCTTTTGATGCTGATTTATTTTCGGAAGTAGTTGTAACCGATTGTTCTACTGATATTGAATTTGTTGCTGTCAAAATTAGTATTAGTTGCATTAATGTATTATATTACATATTCTTATATTCCTCCTTCTTCTTCCTTCTGACTTCCACGATTCAACATGATTTTCTGGATAATATATTTGGGATGTCATTGTGTCAGATCAATGATATTCCAAATTCATTGAACAGGGTGCTCGATCTTATTTTTGTTTTGGATCCCTCTTTTTTATCTGTCCCTCGTACTAATCCTATATTTTCCTGAAGACCACTAACATCCGACTTTGGAGGTGTTGATGGACTTACCAGTCCGTATGGTTAGTTCATGTGGTAAGCCGACAAAGAATGTTAATTTATGTGTTCCGTTGTGTGCTCCAAGCAGATCTAACAAACCTGTTTGGTATACATGGGAACTAAATATCATATAAAATAGGGAATCAAGATTGTATAAGAAATTCAATAAAACTGGCTCTTTCTTGGATTTTTCTCGATATCTGATTGCACGATCCAATTTTTCTGTTCAGAATAACCACTGCTGTGAAGATAACTTTACAGGTTGCAAATTGCAGTTTCAATAGGATCCTAAAAAGTTTTATTCATTTGTCAATTCTAAGCGAAGATCATCAACACTTCCATCCACCGTGTTTTTTGAAAATAAGACTGCTGATTCTGATCAGGCTATGGCCGATTTATTTGCGGAATTTTTTCGAACAACATATTGCGTTCAAGTTTTTCAATCGGGTTCGCCATATCCCTATCGTGTAAATAGCTCTAATTGTATTTTTGAACCTTTAATCACTGAAAGCTGGCTTTTAAATGATCTAAAGGCCGTAAAACCGGAATTTTCACCGGGACCGGACGGAGTACCAGGATGTGTTCTTAGGTACTGCGCTGAAGGTTTTTTGAAACCACTGTATAACTTCTTTAAACTTTCTGTGGAGTTATGCTCTTGGAAATCATTTATTATTCCTTTACTTAAAAAAGGAAACAAGTCTGATGTCACTAACTATAGAGTCATCTTGGCCCCTTGTTATTTACGCTTTTTATAAATGACCTGCCTTTTGTAATAAATCACTCTCGGTTTCTTATGTATGTCGATGACGTTAAACTATGTGTGTCGGCCACTGACAATCTTCTTGGTGTCAGGTTGCAAACTGATCTTACCAGTTTTCAGACATGGTGTAAAGTAAACTTATTAAATCTTAATTGTAGTAAATGCAAAGTAATGTCGTTTAGTAGGCGAGCCCCCTTTTTACTTAGTTATGTACTTAATTGCAAACCGATTAAACGTATAATGTCGGTTACACATTTGGGTATTCTTCTGGATCCAAAGCTGAAGTTTGACAAGCATGTTGCTTCTATTGCTAATCGTGCCTTTGGCGTTTTGGGTCTCATAAAGCGTTGGTCAACAGAATTCGACGATCCCTATATTACTAAGTTGCTTTATACCTCACTTGTTCGACCTATTCTGGAATATGGGTCTTGTATATGGAATCCCCAAAATAAGATTCATCAGGACAGAATAGAATCGACACAAAAACAATTCCTGATCTTTGCCCTCCGGGGTCTTACTTGGAATAATAACATTCGCTTGCCTACTTAACGAAGTAGACTTCTATTGTTAAATCTCCACTCTCTTTCTCATCGGAGAATAATGCTTGGTGTAGTCCTTCTACGTAAACTAATTCATTGTGAAATAGATTCGTCTGAATTAATTAGCCAAAATAGTTTTGCTGTCCCGATCAGAACTTTCAGAAATGTTCTCTTTCTCTTCACTCTTGTAGTACTTACTATGCTATCCATAACCCTTTTCAAGTTATATGCTCTAATTATAACAGTCTATCTCATATTATCTCTAATAATTCTTCCATTCCTTCTCTTATCGCTTCAATAATTTCCCACTTAGCTAGATTGTAATTAATTTAATGTTTAATGTTTTCTAGTTTTAGTACTATGTGTAACTGTCTAAAAAAAAAAAAAGATTAAAAAATAAAAATTAAAAATACGTGTCGAAGGATACCTCGATCAACAAAATCGGACCACTGGTTCGAAAGCTAATTAAATTTGAAAAATTTAGACGCCTTCAAAATATGAGTTGAAAAGTCAGTCCTTTTGTTTGTTTGCTTGATTTATAGTATCAAAGTGATAAAATAGCTTATATTTTTGACTGTGAAACTATTCCCTATCAAAAATCTAGACACGTTTGTTTTACGACTTTTTCGAAAAATCGCTATTTTAGCGGGAAAGCGCTAAGAATCCGCTACACCTCCATAGTGTCCGAACGATACAAGCTACAGATATGTTCTATAAAAATTAGTATTAGTTGCATTAATGTATTATATTACATATTCTTATATTCCTCCTTCTTCTTCCTTCTGACTTCCACGATTCAACATGATTTTCTGGATAATATATTTGGGTTGTCATTGTGTCAGATCAATGATATTCCGAATTCATTGAACAGGGTGCTCGATCTTATTTTTGTTTTGGATCCCTCTTTTTTATCTGTCCCTCGTACTAATCCTATATTTTCCTGAAGACCACTAACATCCGACTTTGGAGGTGTTGATGGACTTACCAGTCCGTATGGTTAGTTCATGTGGTAAGCCGACAAAGAATGTTAATTTATGTGTTCCGTTGTGTGCTCCAAGCAGATCTAACAAACCTGTTTGGTATACATGGGAACTAAATATCATATAAAATAGGGAATCAAGATTGTATAAGAAATTCAATAAAACTGGCTCTTTCTTGGATTTTTCTCGATATCTGATTGCACGATCCAATTTTTCTGTTCAGAATAACCACTGCTGTGAAGATAACTTTACAGGTTGCAAATTGCAGTTTCAATAGGATCCTAAAAAGTTTTATTCATTTGTCAATTCTAAGCGAAGATCATCAACACTTCCATCTACCGTGTTTTTTGAAAATAAGACTGCTGATTCTGATCAGGCTATGGCCGATTTATTTGCGGAATTTTTTCGAACAACATATTGCGTTCAAGTTTTTCAATCGGGTTCGCCATATCCCTATCGTGTAAATAGCTCTAATTGTATTTTTGAACCTTTAATCACTGAAAGCTGGCTTTTAAATGATCTAAAGGCCGTAAAACCGGAATTTTCACCGGGACCGGACGGAGTACCAGGATGTGTTCTTAGGTACTGCGCTGAAGGTTTTTTGAAACCACTGTATAACTTCTTTAAACTTTCTGTGGAGTTATGCTCTTGGAAATCATTTATTATTCCTTTACTTAAAAAAGGAAACAAGTCTGATGTCACTAACTATAGAGTCATCTTGGCCCCTTGTTATTTACGCTTTTTATAAATGACCTGCCTTTTGTAATAAATCACTCTCGGTTTCTTATGTATGTCGATGACGTTAAACTATGTGTGTCGGCCACTGACAATCTTCTTGGTGTCAGGTTGCAAACTGATCTTGCCAGTTTTCAGACATGGTGTAAAGTAAACTTATTAAATCTTAATTGTAGTAAATGCAAAGTAATGTCGTTTAGTAGGCGAGCCCCCTTTTTACTTAGTTATGTACTTAATTGCAAACCGATTAAACGTATAATGTCGGTTACACATTTGGGTATTCTTCTGGATCCAAAGCTGAAGTTTGACAAGCATGTTGCTTCTATTGCTAATCGTGCCTTTGGCGTTTTGGGTCTCATAAAGCGTTGGTCAAAAGAATTCGACGATCCCTATATTACTAAGTTGCTTTATACCTCACTTGTTCGACCTATTCTGGAATATGGGTCTTGTATATGGAATCCCCAAAATAAGATTCATCAGGACAGAATAGAATCGACACAAAAACAATTCCTGATCTTTGCCCTCCGGGGTCTTACTTGGAATAATAACATTCGCTTGCCTACTTAACGAAGTAGACTTCTATTGTTAAATCTCCACTCTCTTTCTCATCGGAGAATAATGCTTGGTGTAGTCCTTCTACGTAAACTAATTCATTGTGAAATAGATTCGTCTGAATTAATTGGCCAAAATAGTTTTGCTGTCCCGATCAGAACTTTCAGAAATGTTCTCTTTCTCTTCACTCTTGTAGTACTTACTATGCTATCCATAACCCTTTTCAAGTTATATGCTCTAATTATAACAGTCTATCTCATATTATCTCTAATAATTCTTCCATTCCTTCTCTTATCGCTTCAATAATTTCCCACTTAGCTAGATTGTAATTAATTTAATGTTTAATGTTTTCTAGTTTTAGTACTATGTGTAACTGTCTAAAAAAAAAAAAAGATTAAAAAATAAAAATTAAAAATACGTGTCGAAGGATACCTCGATCAACAAAATCGGACCACTGGTTCGAAAGCTAATTAAATTTGAAAAATTTAGACGCCTTCAAAATATGAGTTGAAAAGTCAGTCCTTTTGTTTGTTTGCTTGATTTATAGTATCAAAGTGATAAAATAGCTTATATTTTTGACTGTGAAACTATTCCCTATCAAAAATCTAGACACGTTTGTTTTACGACTTTTTCGAAAAATCGCTATTTTAGCGGGAAAGCGCTAAGAATCCGCTACACCTCCATAGTGTCCGAACGATACAAGCTACAGATATGTTCTATATACCGTTGGAAAGGTATTTTGAAGGTCTATTAGGCATTCTAAAGCATATAAGTAAATGGCTACAGGTGAAAAAAGATTTTTTATTCCACATTTTGGCGATTTTAGAAAAAAAACGCCGCTAGCGATTTTTTTTAATTTTTAATATGTTTTGTTATTTACGATTTCGTGATTTTTGATATATGACACATAACATTTTGCCGAAGGGTTTGGAAGATTTGACCTGTTAACTAAATATTTACAATTTACTTAGAAGAAATAGAAGACTGCAACAACAAAGTGTCGTAGCAGCCAGAGCTCGAGATAACCAGTGCTTCCAGACAGTTAGTTTTTGTTTTGCAAGAAGTCGGTATTTAATTTATTCAATTGAGTAGGACTTTTAGGGTCTTGTTATAACGAATTTTGATTTAATGTGTTCTTATTGTCTTAATTAATTTTTTTTCATGGTACTTAGGCTTGATACAGACCAATTCAAAAACGTCTGATATCTTCTAAAAAAAAAACCTCTTAACGAGGTAAAATGCTAGAGACATTTCCATTCCCCAAAATTTTTGATATCCAATTTTGTGACGAACGATATTAAATTGTATAAATAACTTATTCTAAAAAAAAAGTTTGACATTCGGCACTGCTCAAAAAAATTATTTTTATTGGGTAAGAAGGACCTTATTGAGCAATGTGCGATAATGCGATAATAAACCAACAAAAATTTAATATTAACATTGAATTGATGTAATTACATTAATAATTTAAAAGTTAGAAAAAAAAACACATCTGCCTAAGCTGGGGGGATTCGATCCAGGGTCCAATGTCTACATCGTCTGCTAACTATAAAAAATTTTGCAAGATCTGCTCACGCTGGGATTTGAACCCGCAATACAGTATAAGATATGTTATGACTTCAGCGATTAATTTTTTTAAAGCTCTGATTTCTGTCAACACCCTTTTAACATTGAATAACGTTAAAAAAGCCTATTGATCATCCTAACGCTGACTATACTAAAATTGAAGTGTTGTAAATACAACATAAATATAAAATAAACACCCGGCTCGCTCCGCTCGCAGAATTAAAAGGCTGGTCTTTAGTTGTCCGGCTTGTGAAGATTATACTGAATCACAATTTCAAATAATACTAGGGGGCTTCGCCCCCTGCTCGCTTCGCTCGCCAGCCCCCGGCTCGCGCCGCTCGCAGAATAGAAAGGCTGGTCTTAAGTTGTCCGGCTTGAGAAGATTATACTGAATCACACTTTTATATAATAAATTTTATAGAGATCTAATCTGCGAGTTTCGTACTAAAAGTTAATTTCCATCTGATTGTACTTATGACAGATATATGATAAAGAAATCCGACTTTGACCAAATTTGGTCAGAATGTAAGAGTAAGTCCCAAATATACAAATTTTCAGTTTTTTTGAGATATCTCAAGAAACAAAAGTTTATCGTACTAAATGTCAATTTACATCCGGTTGATCCTATGGCAGCTATATGATATGGCCATCCGACTTTGTCCAAATTTGGTCAGGTACTCCCAAACACACAATCTGTGAGTTTGGTTAAGATATCTTAAGAAAAAACATGGCGGCTCCGACCCCTGCTCGCTTTGATCGCCTACCCCCGGATCGCTTCGCTCGCATTGCGGTGCGGGTACAGTCGAGTGTACCTTTTTGCAAGCCGTTAGGCACGCCGAAGGTTTGATGATGCGGCATTAAATTCTAATTGTTCGTATAACATCTATATGCTCTACTGAACGGACTTAAGCCAAATTCGATAATAATGTTAAAGACAATATAAAATTCCAACTTTTTTGAGGTCTGTTGGGACACCTCAAAAGACAACAAACAATTTCATACTAAATATTAATTTTCGACTGACCGTTCCTATGGCAGCTATATCATATAGTGCTCCGATATCAACCAAATTTGATCCGGAAGTATAAGACCATACCAAATGCATATCCTGTCAGATTGGTCGAGATATTTTAAACAACAAAAAAGTTTATCATACTAAAACTTAATTTTGGATTGATCGTTCCTATGGCAGCTATATGATACAGTGGTCCGATTTCAACCAAATTTGATCAGCGTACATAGGACTATCCCAAATGCAGATCGTGTCAGTTTGGTCGAGATATTTCAAACAACAAAAAAGTTGCTCAGACTAAAACTTGATTTTGGACGGTTCGTTCCCATGCCAGCTATATGATATAGTGGTCCGATTTCAACCAAATTTGATCAGGATGTATGAGACCATCCCAAATGCATATTCTGTCAGTTTGGTCGAGTTATTCCAAACAACAAAAGAGTTTTCCATACTAAAACTTGATTTTCGAATGATCGTTCCTATGGCAGCTATATGATATAGTGGTCCGATCCAAATTTTAAAACAAACTTGATCTGCGCACAGAAACCTACATGCCAAGTTTGAAGTCCCTAGCTATTATAGTCTCTGAGATCCTTTGGCTCAAACACACGGACAGACGGACGGACGGACGGACAGACAGAAATTCAAGAAAACTGGCTCTTTCTTGGATTTTTCTCAATATCTGATTGAACGATCCAAATTTTCTAATTGTATTTTTGGACCTTTAATCACTGAAATCTCGCTTTTAAATGACCTAAAGGCCGTTAAACCGGAATGTTCACCGGGACCGGACGGAGTACCAGGATGTGTTCTTAGGTACTGCGCTGAAGGTTTTTTGAAACCACTGTATAACTTATTTAAACTTTCTGTGGAGTTATGCTCTTTCCCTAGAATATGGAAAGAATCATTTATTATTCCTTTACTTAAAAAAGGAAACAAGTCTGATGTCACTAAATATAGAGGTATATCTAAGGTGTCTGCTATTCCTAAAACTTTTGAGAAACTTATAACTTCTCAGCTGCAATATGTTTGTAGATCTATAATTTCACCCTGCCAGCATGGGCTTGTAAAATATAGATCTACTACCTCTAACTTATTCACTTTATTTATTATACATGGTTTTCAAAATTAAATGCAAACTGATGTTATTTACACTAATTTTTGAAAGGGATTCGACTCCGTTAATGGTGATTGCATAAACTTAATCTTTTAGATTTTCCAAATAACCTTATTCTTTGGATTGCAAGTTATTTCAATTTAAGAACCCAAAAAGTTTACTTTAATGGTGTAGTGTCAAAACCTGTACAAGTTTTTTCTGGAGTACCACAAGGAAGTCGACTTGGCCCATTGTTATTTACGCTTTTTATAAATGACCTGCCTTCTGTAATAAATCACTATCGGGTTCTGATGTATGTCGATGACGTTAAACTATGTGTGTCGGCCACTGGCAATCTTCTAGGTGTCAGGTTGCAAACTGATCTTGACAGTTTCAGACATGGTGTAAAGCAAACTTATTAAATTTTAATTGTAGTAAATGTAAAGTTATGTCGTTTAGTAGGTGAACCCCCTTTTTACTTAATTATGTTCTTAATTGTAAACCGTTTGAACGTATAATGTCGGTTACTGATTTGGGTATACTTCTAGATCCAAAGCTGAAGTTTGACAAGCATGTTGCTTCTATTGCTAATCGTGCTTTTGGCGTTTTGGGTTTCATTTACTAAATTACTTAATACTTCACTTGTTCCACCTGTTCTGGAATATGGGTCTTGTATTTGGAATCCCCAATATAAGATTCATCAGGACAGAATAAAATCGGTACAAAAACAATTTCTGATCTTCGCCCTCCGGTGTCTAAACTGGAATACTAAAATTCGCTTGCCTCCTTACCGAAGTATACTTCTATTGTTAAATCTCCCCTCTCTTTCTCATCGGAGAATAATGCTTGGTGTAGTCTTTCTACATAAACTAATTAGTTGTGAAATTGATTCGTCTGAGTTAATTAGCCAAAAAAGTTTAGCTGTCCCGATCAGAACTTTTGAGAAATTTTCTTCCTCTTTCTCTTCAATCTTGTAGTACTAACTATGCTATCCATAACCCTCTAATAATTCTTCCATTCCTTCTCTTAACGCTTTAATAATTTCCCACTTAGCTAGATTGTAGTTAAGTAAATGGCTACAGGTGAAAAACGATTTTTTATTCCATATTTTGGCGATTTTAGAAAAAATCGCCGCTAGCGTTTTTTTTTTTTTAAATTTTTAATATGTTTTATTATGTACAATTTCGTGATTTTTGATATATGACACATAACATTTTGCCGAAGAGTTTGGAAGATTTGACCTGTTAACTAAATATGTAAAATTTACTTAGAAGAGATGGAAGACTGCAACAACAAAGTGTCGTAGCAGCCAGAGCTCGAGATAACCAGTGCTTCCACACAGTTAGTTTTTGTTTTGCAAGAAGGCGGTATTTAATTTATGCAAATTAGTTGAACATTTAGGGTTTTCCTGTAACACATTTTGACTAAATTTGCTTTTATTATCTTAATTAATTTTTTACGGTAAAATTCTAGTGACGAAGACATTTCCATGCCTCAAAATTTCTGATATCCAATTTTGTGACGAGCGATATTAAATTGAATACATAAATTATTCTAAAAAAAACGTTTGGCATTCGGCACTGCTCAAAAAAATTATTTTTATCGCACCGCTCGCAGAATTGAAAGGCTGGTCTTTAGTTGTCCGGCTTGAGAAGATTATACTGAATCGCAATTTTATATAATACACTTTTATATAATAAATTTTATAGAGATCTAATCTGCGAGTTTCGTACTAAAAGTTAATTTCCATCTGATTGTACTTATGATAGATATATGATAAAGAAATCCGACTTTGACCAAATTTGGTCAGAATGTAAGAGTTAGTCCCAAATATACAAATTTTCAGTTCTTTTGAGATATCTCAAGAAACAAAAAAGTTTATCGTACTAAATGTTAATTTACATCCTATTGTTCCTATGGCAGCTATATGATATATATAAAAGGTACTCCCAAGCACACAATCTGTGAGTTTGGTTAAGATATCTTAAGAAAAAACAGGGCGGCTCCACCCCCTGCTCGCTTTGATCGCCTACCCCCGGATCGCTTCGCTCGCGTGGAGGTGCGGCTACAGTCGAGTGTACTTTTTTGCAAGCCGTTAGGCAAGCCGAAGGTTTGATGATGCGGCATTAAATTCTAATTGCTCGTATAACATCTATATGCTCTACTGAACGGATTTAAACCAAATTCGATAATAATGTTAATGACAATATAAAATTCCCACTTTCTTGAGTTCTGTTGGGACACCTCAAAAGACAACAAACAATTTCATACTAAATATTAATTTTCGACTGACCGTTCCTATGGCAGCTATATCATATAGTGGTCCGATATTAACCAAATTTTATCAGGAAGTATAAGACCATACCAAATGCATATCCTGTCAGATTGGTCAAGATATTTTAAACAACAAAAAAGTTTATCATACTAAAACTTAATTTTGGACTGATCGTTCCTATGGCAGCTATATGTTATAGTGGTCTGATCCAAATTTAAAAACAAACTTGATCTGCGCCCGGTATCCAGGAACCTACATACCAAGTTTGATGTCCCTAGCTATTATAGTCTCTGAGATCCTTTGGCGCAAACACACGGACAGACGGACGGACGGACGGACAGACAGAAATTTAAGAAAACTGGCTCTTTCTTGGATTTTTCTCGATATCTGATTGCACGATCCAATTTTCCTGTTCAGAATAACCACTGCTATGAAGATAACTTTTCAGGTTGCAAATTGCAGTTTCAATGGGATCCTAAAAAGTTTTATTCATTTGTCAATTCTAAGCGAAGATCATCAACACTTCCATCTACCGTGTTTTTTGAAAAAAAGACCGCTGATTCTGATCAGGCTATGACCGAATTATTTGCGGAATTTTTTCGAACAACAAATTACGTTCAAGTTGTTTAATCGGGTTCGCCATATCCCTATCGTGTAATCAGCTCTAATTGTATTTTTGAACCTTTAATCACTGAAAGCTCGCTTTTAAATGATCTAAAGGCCGTAAAACCGGAATTTTCACCGGGACCGGACGGAGTACCAAGATGTGTTCTTAGGTACTGCGCTGAAGGTTTTTTGAAACCACTGTATAACTTCTTTAAACTTTCTGTGGAGTTATGCTCTTGGAAATCATTTATTATTCCTTTACTTAAAAAAGGAAACAAGTCTGATGTCACTAACTATAGAGTCATCTTGGCCCCTTGTTATTTACGCTTTTTATAAATGACCTGCCTTTTGTAATAAATCACTCTCGGGTTCTGATGTATGTCGATGACGTTAAGCTATGTGTGTCGGCTACTGACAATCTTCTTGGTATCAGGTTGCAAACTGATCTTGCCAGTTTTCAGACATGGTGCAATGTAAACTTATTAAATCTTAATTGTTACTAATTTGTGTATTCTTCTAGATCCAAAGCTGAAGTTTGACAAGCATGTTGCTTCTATTGCTAATTGTGCTTTTGGCTTTTGGTCTCATAAAGCGTTGGTCGAAAGAATTCGACGATCCCTATATTACTAAGTTGTTTATACTTAACTTGCTCGACCTATTCTGGAATATGGGTCTTGTATATTGAATCCCCAAAATAAGATTCATCAGGACAGAATTGAATCGTCACAAAAACAATTCCTGATCTTCGCCCTCCGGGGTCTTAATTGGAATAATAACCTTCGCTTGCTTCCTTACCGAAGTAGACTTCTATTATTAAATCTCACCTCTCTTTCTGATAAAAGAAAAATGCTTGGTGTAGTCTGCCTACATAAACCAATTAATAGTGAAATTGATTCGTCTGAATTAATTAGCCAAATTAATTTTGCTGTCCCGATCAGAACTTTCAGAAATTTTCTTCCTCTTTCTCATAACTATGCTATCCAAAACCCTTTCCGAGTTCTATACTCTAATTATAACAGTCTATCTCATATTATCTCTAATAATTCTTTCATTCCTTCTCTTAAATTGTAGTTAATTTAATGTTTAATGTCTTTGAAACTAGTTTTAGTACTATGTTTAACTGTCTTTGTCTGGTGGTCCGCACGTTTGGGCCACTTGAGTGTACTGCTCGTTTAGTACATCAACTTCCAAATAAATAAAAAAACAGGCAATCAGCAGATACTTTACTTTCGCTGTCCATGTAAACCTGCTACCCGTTACTTTCTTTAGCTCTTTTCATTGAAACAAGCGAAACAGTCGAGTGCAATCGACAGAAAGATACCCTGAGCCTAGCTAAAACGCTGCAAGTTCGATTAAGATATCTCTAGAAAGGGCAATAATTTTTATATTAATCCTTAATTATCGACCAATCCGTTTCTATGGCAGCTATCATACATATATGATATAAATGAGTATATGTACCAACTTGCACGATAATAATAAATTTTTTAAATTCATTAAAAGGAAAAAAATAAAAAAATTAAATGAAAATATATTTGATTGTTACAACCAAGACTCGAACCGACGACCTCTAACGCACGGGCTCGTATCCCTACCATCACATCCATGGACCGATTGTGTTGGCTCTGGCAAATGTGTTAAACATACATTCAGGCAGACAATTTAAATAAACGAAAAACATAAAATTCTTCATGCATAAATACATACATTCTGGCAGAGTAAATATAAGATGAATTAATTAATCATTTTAATTCTATATTCTTGCCGCCACAAACTTATTAATATCTTCACTATTTATGAACCAATCCTGTTGAAAATTGGTGATTAAATGCTGGGCATGATCCTACACCGGTTGGATTTAACCTATAACCATAAATTAAAAGTGATGTCAGGTTTTTTCGACTTACGCCCGCCACAGTTGGCGTGGCGAAAATTCAACATAAACTCGATCTGCCTGACTTAATGGGGAGTCTATATTCCTAATTTGGTGGTCCCAGCCCTTACCATCTCTGAGATCCTTTTGCTTACACGGACAGACGGACAAGGGTATATCGACTCGGCTGTTAATGCAGATCAAGAATATATACACTTTATGGTGTCGGAGATACTTCCTACTTCCCGTTTTATACTTTTAAGCAAACTTATTATACCCGCTGAGGGTATAAAATCATTAAATATTAGCGAAAAAAAATTTTTAAAACTATTTTTACTTACAAGATGCAGTACAAGATGTTCATACCGAATGGCAAATTTCTAGTTCTGCATTCGAAAAAAATTGGATCCAAACCGATTAGATGTATGAAATAGGAACATCAATAGGAGATGGTGGAGCGGATGGGGAAATTTTTGAACGGGTAAAACTATAGGCCCATCACAAATTTTTAATGGCAGATGTTAGATGTTGCTCAGTGTGAATTGGGTATTACACCAGAAAAAACTTTGTTTACTTTATGCGCACAAAGAGTGAAGTGTTCGAAAAATTCAAATTGTTTAAGAACTATGTGGAATGCCAAACAAATAAAAATATAAAAGTATTACGGAGCGACAACGGCACCGAATACGTGAATAAACAATTTATTGACTTTCTTAATCAATGTGGCATAAGACGACAGTTAACAGTTCCATACACGCCGCAACAAAACGGCGTAGCCGAACGCGCGAATAGAACTCTTATTGAAATGGCAAAAAGCCTTTTAATACACGCAAATTTAAAAGAATTCCTATGGGCTGAGGCTGTGCAAACTGGAGTGTATTTGCGTAATAGGTGTCCAACTAAGGCTCTGGATAGTCGCACTCCATTTGAGGTATGGAAAGGACGCAAGCCTTCCGTTAGACATCTCCGTATATTTGGCTCACGTGTTTTCGCACTGGATAAAACGTACAAAAGCAAGTTCCAGGCAAGAGGAAAAGAATTCATATTCGTTGGATATTCTTTCGAGGCAAAGGCGTATCGACTGTACGATCCCGAAAAACGAACAGTAGTGGTACGACGTGACGTAAAGTTCCTAGAGGGAGAGTTTGAAAAAACTTCACCAGATTCAGACACCGACTTTATCACAAACATTATTCGTCTTGAGCCATCTATCGACGTTTTACAGCAAGAGTCAGATAATGAGATTGAACAGGAAGCTGAAAACAATGATGCAGACGAAGAAGGAGAAGAATTTGTGAGTGCTAGCGATGCAGAAGAAGAAGAAGTTGTTAATGAAGAGCCCTTGGAGCAGGCTGAACAGGCTGAGAGTTCTTCGCGTCGTGGACCTGGAAGACCAAAGATCATACGCACAGGTCAACCCGGCAGGCCTAAGAAACAGTATAATATTCTTAGTTGCCTAGATAGCTCCGAAGACATCGAAACTCCAAAATCCGTTGAAGATGCATTAAGCGGGCAGTATGCTCGTAACTGGCAAGACTCGATGCAAACAGAACTAGAAGCTCTAAAGAGAAACAAGACGTGGTCTTTAGTAGACTTACCTCCTGAACAAAAAGCCATTGGATCGAAGTGGGTATTTCGAGTCAAACGCGATAAAGAAGTCGAAATCGAGCGATTTAAATCTAGACTAGTCGCCAAAGGATGCGGGCAGCAGCTGGAATTAATTACTGGGAATCCTTTTCACCGGTAATACGCTATGGAACAATCGAATGATATTTTCCATCGCTGCTGAAAAAGAACTATGTATGCACCATGTCGACATATCTAAGGCATACTTAAACAGTAATCTCGACGAAGCGGTTTTCATGAAGCAGCCGGAGAACTTTATCGACAAGAATCATCCAGCTAAAGTACTGAAATTGCAGAAGGCGATATATGGCCTTAAGCTATCTGGAAGAGCTGGAACAATACACTGGATGAGGTTTTGAAAAGTTTACAATTCAAAAGATGTCCAAGTGAACCATGCCTCTACGTGAAGCTGAAGGAACAACACTACATTGCAGTTTATGTAGACGACTTGATCATCATGTGCCCGAACGAAAACGACATTGACAACATTAAAAGAAAAATTGCAGACAAATTCGACATACATGACAGTGGACCATTAAACTACTTTCTTGGAATGGAAATTAAGAGAATTGGCGAACGAGGTCCTGTAATCATGACACAGAAAAAGTACATGAAAATCTTTTGGCCATTTGAATGCAAAATTGTCGATCTGTCATCCCCTTGAGCCCTAAGTTCATGCACAGATAAAATCAGGTAATACGATCTCTTGATGTACTTGGCAGTTCTGAGCCGGCCTGATATATTGCATGCTTTTTGCAAGTTATCTCAACGAAACACAGACCCACACATTGAGCACGAGACTGCAGCCAAACATATATTGCGATATTTATCTGGTACTGTGGGTTTAAGCATCACTTATCGCAAGAGTGGAGAGCCAGTTAAAGGGTTCGCAGACGCTGATTGGGCCAATGACAACATAGACCGAAAATCGTACTCAGGATACGCATTTTTGTTGGGAGGCAGTGCATTCTCCTGGTCATCTACAAAGCAAAGCGTAGTCGCACAGAGCAGCACAGAAGCGGAGTACATCGCAATGTCTACTGCAGCCAAAGAAGCCGTCTATCTCCGCAGGCTACTTAAGGAAATTGGTTGGTCTGATCAAGATGATATTACTTTATTTGGAGACAATATAAGTGCGCAGCACATAGCTCAAAATCCGACACATCACAAGCGCACTAAGCACATAGACATAAAATATCACTTCATAAGAGAGAAAATTGAAAGTAAAGAAATTAATTTAAAATATGTATCGACTCATGAAAATATTGGCGATATTTTAACGAAATGTTTAGGAAAGCAAAAGCATAATGAATTTGTAAAATGTCTTGTAAACTAGAAATCGTTTAAGGAAGTATATATAGCTTAAGAAGAAGTGTCGAATATCGATATTAATATGTTAAGTATCGCTGTTATTAAATAAGCTAAATATGAATTATCTGGCAACACTACGAAGTCAATATACATACTCTGCATCATTAAGCTTTAGTTCTCTGTAACTATTTCACCATACAAAATTGAGCGGATCTCATAAACGTATATATTATTCCAACAAGAAATTAGTATTTTACGCCACAATACATGAACTATTTGGTAAGTTTTTTTTTTAAAGTAATACATAACATAAACAATCAACACCTACAATATTGAACGCATTATTCGAAATCATATAATAACAATTATAATTGGCATACCTTGACCTTAGTTTTTTTATTTTATCATAAAAAATTTGGATACCTGGTGTTAATTAATCAGAAGTGCAAAGTTGAATAAAAGCTTCCCACCTAATTTGACAGGCAAACAAGCTGATCAAACACCTGACTTTTGTAAGCGCGACAAAAATACAATGCTTCTAACAAAACTTTTTTTTTGTTATTGATTCGATATAAGCAAGTATGTCCAATAAAAATATCAAATAAAATTCAAGATATATTTGACAAAAATGTTAGACATTATGCCAAAACTAGGGGGCTACAGTTCAGCGTACTCGGCTGTCGTAGACTCCGTAATTACTAGCAAATGCAAACACTGCATAAATGAAATAATAAGATTCACTACAAATATTTAATTTAATTTTGTACTAAATGCACTATTCGCCTAAATACATTGAAGATATATTTACATTAAATAAATTATCTAAACACAAGAGGGCTACGCCCCTTGCTCGCTTCGCTCGCCTACCCCCGACTCGCTTCGCACGCGAGAAGGGGCGGCTCGAGCGCACTCGACTGTAGGATATCCTGTGCTCTGGCACTCCGATAGCCCCACACGTATTTGCATGTCGTTAGGTTCGTTCAATTTTCGACTTATTGATCGTCATATATCTATCCTCTAAAAAACTCTTTTAACGAGGTAAAATTCTACTGACGAAAACATTTTCATGCCCCAAAATTTCTGATATCCAATTATGTGACGAACGATATAAAATTGAATACATAACTTATTTAAAAAAAAAAAGTTTGGCTTTCGGCACATTGCGCAATAAAGTCCCAATCCTTCTTACCTAATAAAAATAATTTTTTTTGCGCAGTGCCGAATGCCAAACTTATTTTTTTTTAAGAATAAGTCATATATTCAAAGATAAAGAAAAAATTTACCAAAAGGCCCCAACGCCTCCATTTGCTGCAATCATTTAAATTTCGCCCCTTCCATTTAAACCTGCCTATCTCGCAAACCAGATGAGCTTTCAATAGTCTTAGTATGCACTTTTGTTAGTTAGAGCTATTCCTTTCGATAGGTATATAATTCGACCTGATCGGACAGTAATAAAAAATTTTCCATTATGCCTGTATATATTGCTAGTCGCCTTTCGCACCCTTCCTGATGCTTTTGTCACTTGCGCGGACTGCCGTCCGCAGTGATGTGATCTAGTGAACCGAAAGATTTAAACCAAATTGGCAATCTGTGAGTTTGGCAGAGTTATCTCTAAAAACAACAACTAAATTCAAACTAAATCTTAATTTTCGACTGATCGTTCCTATGGCAGCTACATGATAAAGTGGTCCCTTTTAACCAAATTTGGTCAGGATGTATGATACCATCTAGGATGCATATTCTGTGAGTTTGGTTGAGACATCTCAAACATCAAAAAAGTTTTTTTCACTAAAACTTGATTTTAGACTGATCGTTTCTATGGCAGCTATATGATATAGTGTTCCGATTTCAACCAAATTTAATCAGGATGTATAGGACCATTGCAAATGCATAGTCTGTCAGATTGGTTGTGATATCTCTAACAACAAAAAAGTTTTTTTTCACTAAAACTTGATTTTAGACTGATCGTTCCTATGGCAGCTATATGATGTGGTGGTCCGATTTCAACCAAATTTAATTAGGATTGCAGGAGCATATCCTGTCAGTTTCGTTGAGATATCTCAAACAACAAACAAATTTTTTTTACTAAAGCTTGATGTTAGACTGATCATTCCAATGGCAGCTATATGATATAGTGGTCCGATCCTAATTTTGAAATAAACTTGATCTGCGTCCGCTATTTTGGAACCTACATATCAAGTTTGAAGTCTCTATCTTTTATGGTTTTTGAGATCGACGCGTTCAAACAGACGGACGGACATACGGACAGACAGACGGACTCAACTGTTGACACTGATCAAGAATATATGTACTTTATGGGGACGCAGATGCTTCCTTCTGCCTGTTACATACATTTCACAAAGCCATTATACCCTTTACGTGGTAAAATTCTAGTGACGAAAACATTTCCATGCCCCAAGACTTCTGATATCCAATTTTGTGACGAATGGAAATAAATTGCTTATAAAACTTATACTTAAAAAAAAAGTTTGGCATTCGGCACAGTGCCAATAGGCTCCAACGGCCCCATTTGCTGCAATCATCTAAATTTCGCCCCTCCCACTTTCTTAAAGTCTAAGTATGCACTTTAGTTAGTTAAGACTATACCTTTCGACCGGTATAAAACTTGATCCGTTCCGACAATCGTTGCAAATTTTCCATTTTTCCTGTATATATTGCAAATCGCCTTTCGCACCCTTCTTGATGCTTTTGTCACAAGAGTGGACTACCGTCCACGGTTATAAGTTCATTTCACAATTTGGCTTTTGCTTGGTGAAATCATTAAAAAAAAATTAAATAATTGCTTACAATAGCTACATGAGCAATCAATTACCAAGGGTTCGACAGTTTAAACTTAATTATTTCTACACTCTATAAAATATATTTTTAGCTCTCCTTGAAATATGGAATTTCTACAGCTCCTATGCTACATATACATTTTTTTTCTATCGAAGGTGCTAGGTAAGTAACTATGTTTATTTGGGAAAATATTTTTGAAATTTAATTTACTAGTATTAATGGTTATATTTTGAAATAGTATCTGCATGATGAGCGGTAACTAATATGCGCTTGTATATTGGTGCAATAACAATATGAAGTCACGATCTATAACGCATAAAGTCAATTGTTTGCGAGTATGGAGAAATTGCACTTCATTTACGCCATTTATAAAAAATATATAAAATTATCCTTTATTTTGTTTGCCGCTATACGTTTTGCATAGAACTCTTACTTCGTGGTGCCAATTAATTGCAGCCTAGTCCGCTCGAAACGGTTACGTTTGCTTGATTTTGGCATAGCTCTCTGCTGGACAAATAAGATCTATTTTTGTTTTATACTCTCTGCGGCTATATTAAGTTTGTTAAAGTTTAAAACGGGCAGAAGGAGGCGTGGCACAAAGAATATATATTTTTGATCAGCATCAACAGCCGAGTCCATAAACCAGTTATATAAGGAGCCCTAATAAACCTGAATATTCCACAATCTAGTATTCTGAGAACT
>JAWNMV010000638.1:107500-115592 GCA_035043635.1 Drosophila rellima
TACTTTGTTGCCTGGTAGTGACTTTCAGGACTTTTATTTGTATGTCTTTGAGTTCTTGAATGGTTATTCTTGATAACGCATCCGCTTCATGATTATCCTTACCCTTAAGATACTCTACTGTAAACTCGTACTCTTCTAAATCAAGCCTCATTCTGGTTAATTTTGATGTAGGATTGACCTGTGAAAATAGGTAAGTTAATGGTCTGTGGTCTGTTTTGACTGTGAAATGTCTACCATATATATACGGTTTGAAATGATTAATTGCCCAATGAATCGCTGATAGCTCTTGTTCTGTGGTTGACTTATTACTTTCACCTTTAGTGAAAATGCGAGATGCATATGCTACAGGTAATTGAAGGTCATTATAGTTTTGTGTAAAAACTGCTCCACATGCCTCTTTGCTAGCATCTGTGATTATGCAAAATTCTTTGCTAAAATCGGGATATTGCAGTAAAGTTGGATTCATTAATGCCGTTTTAAGATGTTCAAAGGCATGCTGGCAATCAGCTGTCCATTCGAATTTTACATCTTATTTACATAATCTTGTTATGTGTCGAGAATAATCGGCAAAATTTTTGATGAAACGTCTATAATAGTTACAAAATGCAACAAATCTTCTAGCGCTGTCTGCGTCCGTAGGGACTGGGTATTTCCTAATAACATCATATTTGGTGTCGTCAGGCAATATACCTCTATCGGGGCATTTGTGTCAAAGAAAAGTGACCTCCTTCATGAAGAATGAGCACTTATCTGGATGCAACTTGATGTTGGTTTTTCTGCATAGATCGAAAACATTTGTGAGATTTTTGGTCATATGCTTTTCAGAACAACCGATGACAATCAAGTCATCCATGTAAAGGAATGCTTGAGATGGTTCAAGACCAGTGAATGCCATTGTCATCATTCTTTGAAAGGAATTCGGCGCTATTTTTAAACCGTAAGGTAATCGTGTAAAACGATAAGAGCCATTGCTCGTAGAAAAGGACGTTATATTTCTTGAATTTTCTTCGAGTTCTATTTGATGGAATCCAGACATTAGATCTAGGCACGAAATATACTTTGCTCGGCCTAATTGGTCAAGAATATCATCTATTCTTGGAAGTGGAAATTTATCAGCTAATAATTTTTTATTAATTTGACGATAGTCGATAACGGGCTATTATATTCAGACACAGAGGGTTCTACTATTTTATCATTAACAAGTTTAGTTACTTGTTTAGTTATTTCGGCTTGTTGTGAATGAGGAGTTCTATAGTTCGTAATGTAACTTGGTTCATCATCTTTCAATCTTAATTTCTTCTTATAAAAGTAATTAGTTGTGATTGGTTCAATTTCCAATCCAAAAATATCAGTATATTTAGAGCATAATTCTGTCATTATTTTCTTATATGCTGGTGGAAAGTTCTTTTTTAATTTAGTAAGAATGGACTCTGCTCTTTGAGAGTCGTGTGAGTCTGCTATTTGATAATCGGATAATGGTTCAAAATTTATTTCTTTTATATTTAAAATTTTAATGCTGTGGGTTGTATTTAATATTCGCACGTATGCGTTTTTTGAATCTGAAATTGAATTACCAACAAATATACCATCTCATATCTCTTGATAAGGTATTAGGAATTGGTTATATTTAGTATTTACGTTAATTTTTCTTATTACTTCACAACGTGATGGTATAATTAGCTCTTTTATAGGCTATTTCTAATCTATACTTAACTTCCTTAGCATAATCATCTACGTTGTATAGTGGTTCTATGTTATCTATCGTATTTAAATATGATGGCAAGTTACTTTGTCTGCCAAAAGTTAGTTCATATGGACAGTAATTGTGTGCCATAGAAGGTGTCGTGTTGAAACAGTAAGTAAAATATGGAAGCCATACGTCCCAATCAGTTTTATCAACCGATATATAAGAACGTATGTATTCATTGAAAGTTCTATGACTTCTTTCTACTGTTCCTACGGTCTGGTGGTGGTGTGCAGTAGACGTTAAATTGTCTATCTTTAAGTATTTGCACAGGTCATTAATAATTTTATTTTTATACTCTGTTCCCATGTCAGTAATGAACGTCTTCATTGGACTGAATTGCAGTATAAACGATTCAAATATTGCTTTGGCAATTGTCTTTGCATTTTTATTTGGTATTGGAATCGCAACAAGGTATTTTGTTAGGTCACATATTAATGTAACTTCGTATTCGTTACCATTTTCTGATTTGGGTAGCGGACCTATAGTATCCACTATCACTCTATCAAATACAAATATTGGGGTGTCTGTAATGGTTAATGGTGTCTTAGTGTGTTTGGTCGTTTTTGACTTCTGACATTTCGGACAACTACGTATGTACTTGGTTATATGACGTGTCATATTTTACCAGTAGTAGTGTCTTTTTCTTTTAGCTAGCGTTCTTGAAATTCCAGTATGACCTCCTTGTATGGGATGTAAATAGTCATGATATGTAAATAGTATTGCTTCTTTATCTTTTTCATTTTCTATTGTGGTCACCGGCTTGAGTAGCGCTACTCGTAATGATTTTAATATAATGTTGCCCATATTTTTACAAGATTCAATTGAAATTAAGTCAAATATCTTTTTGCTCGGTGCCAGCTTGAGTCGGGTGATCCCATGTATACCGGCTTCTTTTTCAAGCCTTTGGAAAAACTGACCTAAGTCAAGTGTTCCATTGGTGTACAGATCGCTAACAACAATTCTTGCTATTATTTGTTTTCCATGTTTAAAGAGACATATATTATTTAATATTAGCAAGGTCACTACTTTACGTACTTCGTCATTTTTGATGACTTCATATACGCTGGGCTTTGAAGCTTTATCTGAAGGTTGCATAGGCACTTCTTCTTTATTATCTCCTGCGCAGGATTTCTGTTTACTTTGTTGCCTGGTAGTGACTTTCAGGACTTTTATTTGTATGTCTTTGAGTTCTTGAATGGTTATTCTTGATAACGCATCCGCTTCATGATTATCCTTACCCTTAAGATACTCTACTGTAAACTCGTACTCTTCTAAATCAAGCCTCATTCTGGTTAATTTTGATGTAGGATTGACCTGTGAAAATAGGTAAGTTAATGGTCTGTGGTCTGTTTTGACTGTGAAATGTCTACCATATATATACGGTTTGAAATGATTAATTGCCCAATGAATCGCTGATAGCTCTTGTTCTGTGGTTGACTTATTACTTTCACCTTTAGTGAAAATGCGAGATGCATATGCTACAGGTAATTGAAGGTCATTATAGTTTTGTGTTAAAACTGCTCCACATGCCTCTTTGCTAGCATCTGTGATTATGCAAAATTCTTTGCTAAAATCGGGATATTGCAGTAAAGTTGGATTCATTAATGCCGTTTTAAGATGTTCAAAGGCATGCTGGCAATCAGCTGTCCATTCGAATTTTACATCTTATTTACATAATCTTGTTATGTGTCGAGAATAATCGGCAAAATTTTTGATGAAACGTCTATAATAGTTACAAAATGCAACAAATCTTCTAGCGCTGTCTGCGTCCGTAGGGACTGGGTATTTCCTAATAACATCATATTTGGTGTCGTCAGGCAATATACCTCTATCGGGGCATTTGTGTCAAAGAAAAGTGACCTCCTTCATGAAGAATGAGCACTTATCTGGATGCAACTTGATGTTGGTTTTTCTGCATAGATCGAAAACATTTGTGAGATTTTTGGTCATATGCTTTTCAGAACAACCGATGACAATCAAGTCATCCATGTATAGGAATGCTTGAGATGGTTCAAGACCAGTGAATGCCATTGTCATCATTCTTTGAAAGGAATTCGGCGCTATTTTTAAACCGTAAGGTAATCGTGTAAAACGATAAGAGCCATTGCTCGTAGAAAAGGACGTTATATTTCTTGAATTTTCTTCGAGTTCTATTTGATGGAATCCAGACATTAGATCTAGGCACGAAATATACTTTGCTCGGCCTAATTGGTCAAGAATATCATCTATTCTTGGAAGTGGAAATTTATCAGCTAATAATTTTTTATTATTTTGACGATAGTCGATAACGGGCTATTATATTCAGACACAGAGGGTTCTACTATTTTATCATTAACAAGTTTAGTTACTTGTTTAGTTTTTTCGGCTTGTTGTGAATGAGGAGTTCTATAGTTCGTAATGTAACTTGGTTCATCATCTTTCAATCTTAATTTCTTCTTATAAAAGTAATTAGTTGTGATTGGTTCAATTTCCAATCCAAAAATATCAGTATATTTAGAGCATAATTCTGTCATTATTTTCTTATATGCTGGTGGAAAGTTCTTTTTTAATTTAGTAAGAATTGACTCTGCTCTTTGAGAGTCGTGTGAGTCTGCTATTTGATAATCGGATAATGGTTCAAAATTTATTTCTTTTATATTTAAAATTTTAATGCTGTGGGTTGTATTTAATATTCGCACGTATGCGTTTTTTGAATCTGAAATTGAATTACCAACAAATATACCATCTCATATCTCTTGATAAGGTATTAGGAATTGGTTATATTTAGTATTTACGTTAATTTTTCTTATTACTTCACAACGTGATGGTATAATTATCTCGTTGTTGTCGATGCTATGGAAAATTGGTATGTGTATGGAATGTGCAATATTATTGGGTCTTAAAATGAAACAGTCACTTTCTATAGTGAGATCTAATTGGCAGTTGAATTTTTTTATAAAGTCTATTCCAATTATTCCGTGTTCAGGGATCAGAAAATCGTTTTGTACCATACGAAAATTATGTGGTATAATGAAGTTAGAAGTTTGCATTTCGAGGAATGCTAAACCTAATGAGCTTAATGATCCTTTACCAATTCCTGTAATTTGAGTTATGTTATCATAATCAATATCTAAATATTGATCAAAACTTTCTTTTATGACTGAAATGTCAGCTCCTGTATCTATTAAAAATGTTAACTTCTTACCTGTATGCTCATTATGAGTGCTTATAAATATATTTAAATTAAGATTGATAGTGTGAACTGTTTTTTTTATTAATTTCGAGTGCTTAAGGGGATCTGTCGGTTTTCCGACGTGCTTTGAGCTTGTCGTACATTACCATTTTGCATGTAGTTGGTTGAGGTGTTTTGGTGGTTATTGTAGTTGGTATGTCCGTGTTGACGGTTGTTTCCTCTACAATTTCCACGTCCTCTTCCATAATTGTTGTTGTTATTTTGGCCATTATTTCGGTAATAATTGTTTCTATTATTATTACCATGACCACTGCCTCAACCGCGGTAATTTCCTCTGTTATAATTACCACGTTGGGCTTGACCTCTCTGGGAATACAAAATGGAGCTTGCATTACCCATCATCTCAGTACTACAATGTATGTACTTACTGACGGCTTCATTTATGGTTGTGAATGTTCCTGCTTCCAGTATTGTCTTTAATTTGCCATGTTCACAATTTTTGATCATGACATTAATTGCTTCTATAGTGCTGAACTTATCAGCATGCTCAGCTGGCAATCCCTCATCGATATACGAAGATTCAGATTTTGATAGACATTTGCCATCTTTGCTTTTACTACGTCGGATGTTTCGCCGAAAATTGTGTCTTGCAATTTCTTTATTATTGCTGTAATTGTTGTCTCATTCTGGACTTTGTAGAGGGTTGAGCCAATTATTTTAGACTTATTTACCTCTATTGCTATTGTTTCATATGATCCCTTTGTCATTTCAACCAATTTTGTCTTTGTAGATGTAGTTTTTTCCCATCAAATTCTGGCACTGCATGTGAAATATCCTTTATACACGCCCTTTGGGCGGCTGATTCGTCCGTCATTGTAATAGGTTTTAGTTCTTTTACGCTTGGGCCTATTTCGATATCAGACAATTCTGATTCTAGTAAAGTTCATTCATCGAATTCGGCCGGAAAATTTAAAGTATTAGGAACTTTAATTGTAATTCTTGTAAGGAGTCACACTTTCCTAAATTGCCAATTACAATTTGGCGTACTGCATTGAACGAGTTTATCAGTACCCGTACATGTTTGATTTTTGTAGTATTTGAAATAGGAGCAGTTTTGTTCAAGCACTTAAATGATTTGTCAAATTCTGCTCGTAGTTCACAAATGGTAGAATGTTCTTTTAACCAATCCATTAATATTTGAATACTACGTAGTCTAATGCTTTAATGCTCTGGCATACTTGATATTATTAAAAAAAATGTTTAGATTTTTAGTGAATTTATTTTCTAAATTATTATTAGTGCTTTAGTATTTAAACACTTCATAATTTATTTTCTTAAAATTCTTATTCATGACTGGCATAATCTCAACTCCTGGTATCAATGAAAGTATTTTAGCCTTTTCTTTTTTTGAAAACCCAATTAATGGGGAAAAGTCTAGGTCATAGGTCCTAATATATATACTTTCAAAATTCCCTATATACGTTGGGCTATATGCTAATAAGAATCTTGCTTTTTCTGCAAAATTTGGGTCTCTACCATTAACTTCTTTTAACATTCTTTTTTCCATTTTTGGATTATTGAGAAAAAAACATATATATATGATCTTTTTTTTATATATTGTTTTTTTTTTTTATTTTTATTATTTTTATTCTTATTTTATATTCTTTTTTTTTATATTTTGTCCAGATCATTTGCCTTACTTAAATATTTATTTTTTTAAGGCATTTGTTTTGCAAGTTGTATTCTTTGTAAAATACATTTATGCCCATAATAACTACTATTATAATTAATAGTGTTACTATCAACTTTTGATCTGGAGTTTCTACCTCAACTTTGTTAATTACATTTGCGGTGGCCAATGGTGTATCATATAAATTTCGTGTTTTAGATATACTGTTTGTTTTCATATATGTTTATTTATATGTCATATATTTTGTTATTTTTTTTTTGCAATTTATTAAGTGTATAACTTATTGCCTGAAGGGCGAAATCATGTGTATTAACACACGAGCCTAATACACCCTGTGGGTGGTGAGAAGTTTTTTTAACCGTACGTGTCGGTGTACATGTTCTTCCTAATGTGTCCCATAGCTTTACGGGCTATGCTTATAATTGGGCAGAAATGATTCCACTCAGTTTTACAATACTTTTAACATTATTTTATAATTAATATATATATTTTTTTAAAAATTGTCTGCTGGATAGACCCTCGGTGATGCATCAGCTGGTCGTCGCCGGACTTGGCACGCTGATGCTTCTTCGTTGGCGCAAGGGGCGGTATGCCTCTCGCACTTATTGTGATTGGTTGCAGCTGACGTCCTGGGCCTATGGGCTTAGGCGGGGCCGGTGCCGGTCATCGCACAGGTCGTTTCCAGACAGGTAGATTTGCACGCTACGCTGTAAAGCGGTGCAGGTATCCTTGGCAGTTGCTTTGGGGGTGGAGGTTTTGTTGTTAATGTTTCATTTATTACTTTTATCTTAGCTGAGTGAGCTGCGGTATTGGGGGCTGTGTCCTCGAGTCTTGATTTGAGATAATCAAACTCGGCTTGTAGCTTATGGGCTGTTGCCCACGCGGGAGGTGGTGTATTGGTATATAGTAGCCTTCCCATACTCGCACTTTACTCACTCAGACTTTCGTTTTTTTTTCCATCCCCATATTTAGTTTTTATTTCGTTCTTCGGGATTGTTCTAGTTTTGTTCTCTCGCAGTTATTCTTTCTATTTCCCTCGTTGCGTGACACTTGTCACGGTCGCCATATTATATGAGTTGAGTGATTTAATAGAACAGACACGTCAGTGTCTTTTGTTGTTCGGTTTTGTAATGTTCTTTATTTCAAATATTCTGGAGTGCTTAACCTAATACATAAGTTGGGTATATGTATAACTCTGTCGCAGCAGAGCAATCTTATAAGAGAGCGAGTAGCTTGCATATGACTGTGTTAGTGAGCATATATATGTTGCTCATGGAATGCGCTCCAGACTGAGCGTGTGATATGCAGCGTAAGCATAAACGGGCAGCTAGTGGGCTAGTGAACCGCGCTGCGTAATATGAGCCAGAGCCAATACATATATGTAAGTGGCTCTGGTTTGGTTAGCTTATAATTGTTATTATATGCAACAAAGTGCCGCTTATTATGTGTATGAATACAGGGTGTTCAATACACACTACAAAGT
>JAWNMV010000642.1:0-10810 GCA_035043635.1 Drosophila rellima
GGCGGTGATGGTGGACTCTTTATAAATAGATACTTGTGGATTGCTCTTGGCCATCGGAACAATATCAAAAATTGAGTTGACTTGCAAATAGCTCAAAAAGGCAGCTAACGTGAAAAGATGTAACATTCTAAAAGATTCGTGGCGTTAAGGGTCTTCCGATTAAACACGGGTACCTGTGCTATTACTGACAATGCAAGAGGAAAAAAATGTGCGATGCCCGTCCTTCCCGCGTGAATCATTTTAACAACACGACAAATGTAACATTGAGTCACATATAAATGTTCTTTCAATGCTTT
Organism: Drosophila rellima; assembly: GCA_035043635.1. Taxonomy (NCBI): domain Eukaryota; kingdom Metazoa; phylum Arthropoda; class Insecta; order Diptera; family Drosophilidae; genus Drosophila; species Drosophila rellima. The sequence continues at coordinate 297 of JAWNMV010000642.1, forward strand.
AATCAGAGCTCCCGTAGGTATTGATTTGCCCGCGGGATGCCTAGCTTCTGATATTCCGTGTTAATGTTGGCCTTTTGTTTATTTTTAGTTATGTTATGTGTTGATTGTCTCTAATCATCACGTTTCCTCCATTTTTACCACTTCTTTTTTTCAAAACGTATGACAAATATCCAATGTAACGTTTTAATTTGGTTGCTGTATGTGATTGTGAGCCCTTTTTAGTCCAAGTTTGCAACATCTTGCTATAACTCAACATAAAGTCAACGCTTCTTTAAATGTTTTTGGAACATTAAAAAGTTTTTGTACTTGCGGTAGGCCAACTTTAACTTTAGGCATTAAATAACTACTAAACTTGACAGTTTTTTATGGTTACAAAAAGTTTTAAGATGTTATTTAGCTAAATATTATTAGATTTGATAAGCGTAAGAGTATGATAAGTTAATCTTAGTAATGTATGTATCCACATCGGAAAATAAAGCATGTAATGGATGAACATCCGTTGAATGTTGAGGGAAAAAATACTTACAATATTCAATTTATGTTTTTTACTAAATACTTCCACCGAAGAGAATAACTTCTGTTCATAAAGTTTCTAATTTGGAAATTATACCGACAAATAACCAAAATTCATTGAATGCCATCAATAAAGATAGCTCACCAACAATGAGTGTACTTTCAATGGTAGAAACTTAGAAAGAAAAAGTTTTTATAACTTTATTATGGGAGAAATACTTGTAACCAGTTGATTAGTGTGTTCTAACTAACGGATGAACTCTTCTTTTTCACCCAATGAATCTTTTCTGTCTAAGTAAGAATGAGCTGACACACAAACTGCCTTCAAGGCAATCAAAATTGACTTAAACCATAATAATCCCTTTTGTTGTGTCCAGTAGGTTTAAAGTAAATCACAATACGATCCTTTAAGATTTGTATCAAAGGTTCTAGAAATGTTTTGTTGTTGAGAAATGCTTTTACAAATTCGGAAAAAGGTCGTGAGCGATTTTTGATGCTTCGGAGTTGCGTAGCAAGTGACAACAAAGAAAATAAAAAAATTTAAGGAATTTCTACAGGACACAGCCGCTTCATGTAACATTTCGAAAAATCCATAATCATTTTTCCAGTTTGAGTCACATGGGCCCCAGAAGGAAAGTGAACACATATTGGTATCAACTTATGCTTATTATGCACTATTGCAATGACAAAAATTGTGCTAGTAATGCCTTAAATCGTTTTTAACATTTTAACAATAGAAAAAGTAAACTTTGCAATGCTTCCAGAGCTCTTTTTAATCCTAATGAAGTCATGTTACAATTTGTTTGAGTGGGCATCAATGGATATATGTAAGGAATACAACGTTACTATAAGTGTATACTTTAGATTATTTGATGGAAATGTAACATTCAGAAATTACAAGATTTGTTTGAGTAAATGCCTAAGATTCATTACTTTGTACTATTCAATAAAAAAGTTACATTCATTAAATTAACGCTACCCCGCCTTTCTTTGAAATCAGAAGATTCCTTTATTTCTAAGATTTAATTAATAATTCCTAGAATTCATAAAGCAGAACAAAGCAGAACAAAGCAAAAAGAAGCAAAGCATTCAAAACGTACTTGCTTTCAAATGTTCATGGATAACGAACCAATTTATAACACATAATATGAGCTTCCCATTTTTCAAAGGAGTAAAACACCAAATACGCAAACTCCAATCAGTATAAAAAACTGCAAATGTTTCCAATGATGAATCAATGACAAAAAAATACTTTGCCGATTCAAATAATATGCTGAATCCGACTTTGTTATTGTTGATGCCGGATCTTCAGGTTTTACTGCTTTTTATATTTCAGCAAAATCAACACCTGACATAAAGATTTCTTTTATTGAAGCCGATGATGCTGTTGGTGGTGGTTGTTTCCAGGTTGTCAATTATTTTTCACAATGGTTTTTAGAAAGCCAGCTGATACATTCATTCAAGAATTGGGTATTGATTATAAAGACTAAGCATTACTAAGTTATGGTTAAAGATTTTTGAAGTATCACACGTCAAGATTTTCAATGAAATTTGCGTTGAAGATTTGAAGAGTAGAAAAACCACAAGTGGTAATTTCATAGTTGCTAGTGTCGGTACTAATTGGAAATTAGCTTCAACAAAATGGTTTAATGAGCACTGCTTGTTTCAAGAGAATAGGTAACCAAATGTGTTGTTTGAACATGGACTTAGATGAAGAATCAATCGTGAAGAGTTTTAAAGAAGTTTTCCGTGTTTAATTGTTGTGGGTTTGAAACTAAATGAATCTGATACTGCTAATATAGTGGCACCAAATTTTTATGCAATGTTTTTATCTGGTGTCAAAGCTGCAAAAGAAGTTCTTAAAGTTTCTGATTTGAGAGCCAAAAACTTAAAGAATCTAATGAGTTTTATTTCGTTTTTTTCAAGTATCCATAACATATTTAGGAATCATCATCCCAAATATTAACTAATCATTTACTCTCTCTAGATTTAGAGACCAAATATCTAGCAAATATACTTGTTTACTAAGAGTCATGAGCTATCATTTTCTTCAGCTGGCCTCTTATTTAGCTTTGTAATTCTTTAAAAAGTAAGTAGTTTTTCGTTCTAGAAGTTTGGCATAATTAGCCAATAGGGTACCATGAGGCTTAGACCTATGCTAAAGTATCATATTTTTGTAACTGCAAGCGGAAAGATTTTACTTTACTACGTATTACAAATAGGTTAAAAAAAGACACAGTTTCATTTATCTCAGATGAAGTTGATTACACTGTTTTCAAAAAAAGTAAAAAAAAAAATGCCAGTGTCTGATAATATTAAATTCTTAGGGTCCATCATATTCATGACACTCCAGGTCATGCAACATGGCCGATTTCAAGATCAATTATCACATTTTAAATTCTGTCATACATAATAACAAAAACTTTTGAAAATCCCACAAAGTGCAAACATTCAGTAGTTTAACTGAATGGTAGACCGCTTTAAATAATTAATGATCTTAAACAATATCAATTACCTATTTATTCCTCAATGCATATTTTGAGCTCTTAAGGTGTCCATCCCAATACTTTATTAACATCGTATGATGAACAAATTAAATTAAATTCAATCAATTTTTTTGAAACAAATACTACAAATAATAAAATAATAAACTGTCATAATCATACTTTACTATGATAATCAACATCATCATAATCTGTTGAGGAGAGTACCCCTTTACATTAAAAATTACCTCTAAAGTTCTCTTATAGAACAATCTCCCGAGGCTTATATAAAATACGTTACTATACGTTATATATATACTGAATATTAATTAAAATATAATATAAGTATTATAAGCACTTCGATTAAACATTCTTCATACTTATAATAAACTATCACCAATAAACAACAATGTTCAATTACTTATCCGATTACGACATCACAACAGATCAAGAGTTTCTTGATTGTCTAGAATCCATTAAAACCAGTAAGGATAGAACGACGGGTCTTCAATTAAAGAGTTACGTAAAGGAACTAATTGCTAGTGAACAAGATATTTCTATTAACAACACAAGTACGGACGCACAATTAAAGAAAAGTGCGACCTCATATAAATTCACAGCTGAATATAATCATCATTATCATCAGAAAATAATCATACCAATAATTCGACAACGGGTTCTAATTATGTGAAAACATCAACTCTCAATCAAAATCCTGTTTTGGTAAATAGAAACTCAATTGATAAAATGATGTCACCAAGGGCGGACACTCTATTAAATGCCAATTTGCTCAAACCTGATTTTAATGTTCCAATTGAAATTTTATCACCACAGGTAAAACCATTTTTGCCAATTGTAACACCACAATTGAATGCTATCAATCCAGAATTACGGGAAATTCAGCTTTTCATATTCGAATTATTACCAGTCGTTTTGCCAATTTCAGTAGGGAGTAGATCCAGATCGAGTTCAAGAGCACCGACCAATCTGAGAAATTGAACAATTTTACTTCTTTAATTAACCAACTTCCAATGGCCGTCATCCTCATCAATCAACGATCCACCACCACTACCCCTTGTTTTAAAACCTCTGACATACAAAGAAACTACTATTTATGATAATAATTTCCTGATGAACAAAAATGTTACTGATAACCATGGCTTTATTTCTAATCCATTCGAATCATTTTCTACTTTGGCTCCACTGAAAATCCAATTGCATGTTGTAGGTGTGCTATGAACAGTGTAAGTAAGTTTCACACCATAGCTTCTAAAACCCAACAGGTTCAAATAGTCTACTAACACTATAATAGAATGAATGTTACTAAGAAAGAAAGTTGAAGTGCGCCCGGTCTTGATGCAATGAATGCGCTATCTGAATCTTAACTATAACGTGTTTGATGTCCACGTGTTAAGAGGTTTGAAGATCTTACGCTTATTCCTATAGTGTATCCTTATGAAATTTTTCAACCAAAATATTCAAGAATTGAATATCAGATCACTAACTCCCATTCAAATTTGAACAAAGTACGGTGGGCAATCAATTATCGATTTCATCTTAGACCTTGCATATGCTCATCCATAATCAATTGCACATTTCCAAAATCCCTTACCAAGTTAAAAAATTAATCTAGTTTAGTAAATCCATTATTGGGGTAAAAAAAAACTACAAAAACAGATCAAAAGTAGAATTAGTTAATCATATTTTTTGCTTAAAAGTATTCCAATTTTAGATATGGAGGACAATATAATTTATTGCTTGAACCAAATAGAGTTGTTAAAGCAATGCCCAAACTCTGTACTGATATCCATAGTTATTATTCACTATTAGATTATTACTGCCAAAAAAACCCCTTGGCCTCAATCTTTTACACATCAAAAAACATTAATTAAAACATTAATCAGATATAAATTATAAGGTAGAAGGCATTCGTTTAAAATCTGCAAAATCTAAAGGAAAACAATTGTGTCGAAGTGCTTTCTATCACAATTTGACAAATACATTGGACCCGGAGTAATGGTCAGTGTAACATCCTTGTATCCACAAAATTTCTCTAGTATATCATTTTTATCAACTTCAATACAAATTATCACTCTCACTGGTTATTTTCAACATAATGGAAGGTTTCCTTTAAATAAAGGCAAGTGCATTCGGAATTTGCTGAGGTCAAAATTTAATTAACATGCATGCAAAATAAAGAAGAAATAAAACCTAGAAGCCAATATATATGACTCCAGTATCATAGTTATACACAATTCTTTGCTCGTATAAAACGAGTGAATGAACAAATATTGTTTATGGTTCAAATGAAAATAATTGGCAGTAAAAAGAAAATCGATTGGTGGGATATAACGTAGCTGTCGGCACTATTAGAGTGAGTGGATAGTGATGAAAATTATGATACTTTTATTGTTGATGTTGAAGTCTCTAATCTAGTTTGAATTTAATGCTTTGGTGCTGAAGTTAGTTCTTGATTATTGCTACAATTGGTCGGTGGATAACCAATTTTGAAGTTATTGGTTCTCTCTGTTAATCCAATTACTTCATTCTCGTAGTCAAACCCACGTATGTGTTTTGCACGAATATTGAAACTCCAAACATCATAGGTAGACCTTGAATGTAACTGAAACAATAACCACACAAGTCGCTATCTGATGCATATTTGTTTCCAATCTACATTTAAGGTGTTAAGTTCCAGTTTTTATTTGGAATCTCAAAAGTAAACCCCAAAGTTGAGTTACATATAATTGCATAGTTTTGACCATTAGTGAATAAACCATTAAAGCATCAGTTTAATCTGTTACCATGGGTTTCCAATAGTACTAGCGAGGTTGCATTACTATCAGTTTAACAAATCATTAAAGTATTAGTTTGCTTACCGTTTATTTGAATAGGATCACAACTCATGTTTCTTTGCAACTACTGTGACGAAAGGAGAAGTTTAGCACTTGCATTGAATATCATCTTCTGTATTCCATTAATTTCTGGTTTTTTATTATTAATTATTCATACGTTGACTCTCGTAATGACACATAGAACAGATAGACCAGATGGACCAATGGGATTTTTCAGAGTTTCATAAAGGTTTGTGAATTATTCGTTTTTAAAGCAGTTATGCGTTTTGCTTATAGTTAGCAAAAGTTCATCAACAAAGAATCACAGTAAATTTGCATTGGGATTTATACCAGCAAAGTTGAGTTTCAGTCATATAAAGGGGTTATATCTCTTTGTTGTATTACTTGGTACCACTTTACTGCCACATTACTTATGTTTTTCAGGCAAGAATGAAATTCTATGATATTAAAAATGAGACATTTTTTTCCAATCATAATGGAAAGAAGTGGAGGGTTATTCACATTACGTGAAGAAGAGGAGATGAAGATGTAGATACGAATGATGAAGTTGAAAATAGTGGCAAGCCTATTCATCAAATTGATGAAACTATGCATTATAAAATTTAAAAGCTCCTTGTTTCATTGATATTTGGTGCATTGTTTGATGTTACAAGGTCTGTAAGGTATTCCAAGAGATCATGATGGTGACAGTGCATTATAAACGGCAATAATACATCACTTATGATGCGAGAAATGGCGAGGCGTGGAATAAAGATGCAGTAGCTAGTACATTACTATTATGTTGTTACCAGATCTGTATTCCATCCATTGTTGTGTATTGTTCAGTTTTTTATCTCATATTGATAGTAGTCAAAATTGAAAAAAATGCGACATATTTGTTGTTGTGGTTGGTTATTCATTTACCACGAGGTAAGGCGCGATTTTAGAATTTAAACCAGACGTGAGACTAATTTCATAGGACGAAAGCGCGAAGTTGAGTTTAAAATCCATGTTAGGACCACAGAGCCGGAAATCTTGTATCAAAAAAAAAAATTTCATCCGCGACATGGAATTATGTTGTGGTAGAGGTATGGTTTTGATTTAATATTAAACCATGGTCAAAACCTTTTATGCGTTACATCTCTAGTTTTGTGCTGTGGAAGTTAGTTATTGGTGATGAAAATAACGACTTTAACATGGGTTTTAGTCAATTATTTCAAAAAATGAAATAATAAAGAAAATATTTTTGTAAAAAAATTAAAAAAATTCAAAACTATTTTAGTGTAATAAAATTTTGTTGTAATCTGACAATCTCTCTGTAAGGGATCCATATTATAAAGGTGAACGTTACTAAATAAACAACTATAAATAACTTAAAAACAAACAACACCTTTTTTGTTTTTCGACTCGTCGCGGGGTAAAATGACCATTTGGCGAGGATGGGATTTTTGAAAAATCCGAATTCTGCGAATCACCCTGCGACCTCAATTTCCTGTAAGTGGCCCGAATGGTGGTGGAGGTCAAAATGACGTTTAGTCTGTTTTGTAGGTAGTTACTAGTGTGGTTGTGGAGAGCGATAAGAGCAGAGCATTTCTGTCTATTTAGAAGGTTGAAAAGTGGCGTGGTTGTGGAGATATATGCGGTCGAAGTTTGTTACGTAAGTGCTACTGAAGGAGAGCGGTGGCGATAAGAGAGAGGTGTTGTTATCAATGTTGATGCTACGGCAGGGTCCGGAGATGATAAGAGATAAGTGTACAATAGATTTTGGGGCAGTATATAGCTGTGTTATGTAGATTTATATAGATAAGAGGTGCTGGCCACCAACTGTATAGTAATTAATAAAGTATTTTGTCTTTTAAATAGTACCATCGGAAAGAGCAACGTTTGTTTAGTAATCGCTGAAAGTACCAGACGTTCATCTGTTCTTATCGTAGAGAAATAAATTTTTTTGTAAATTTTTTGGAATCATGTAGTAGCAGTGGCAAGCAGTAAGGTATTTCGTCTGTTTGTTTCATGTGGACTATCAGAAGACTCGCTGGAAGTGGGTGATCATTTCTATAGTGAGATCATTTAATAAATATTCAGTGGTTGTGGAGATACTTGATGTTGAAGTTGAAAATTTGATAGTGGCGACAATGCCTGATAACAACTTATTTTGGATTTCACCTTCATGTAATACATGGAAACGACTCGCTAGATGATAGGCGATCATTTCTATAGTGAGATGACTTGAAAATATTCAGTGGTTGTTGAGATAGTTCAATGTTGAAGTTGAAAATTTAATAGTGGCGACAATGTCTGAGTAACAACGTAGTTTGGAATTCACCTTCGTGTAATATATGGAAAGACTCGCTAGATGTATGGTGATCATTTCTATAGTGAGATGACTTGAAAGTATGTCAGTGGTTGTTGAGATACTTGATGTTGAAGTCGAAAAATTTAATAGTGGCGACAATGTCTGATAACAACATACTTTGGATTTGACCTTCGTGTAATACATGGAAAGACTCGCTAGATGATAGGTGATCATTTCTATAGTAAGATGACTTGAAAATATTCAGTGGTTGTGGAGATACTTCAACTTGAAGTCAAAAAATTTAATAGTGGCGACAATGGCTAACAACAGGCTTAATTTCGATTTCATCTTCATGTAATACATGGAAAGACTCGCTAGGATGATGGTGATCATTTCTATAGTGAGATCAACTTGCGAATCGCTCTGGTTGTAGAGATAAGCATAACTGAAGTCTAAAAATTTAGTATGTGGAAAATTTCATGTGGCCAACCTGCCCCTCTCAAGAGCGTTGTAACCCATCCAATGCGATCAAGTAACCCTCGTCAATGCTGAATTAGCCAAAAAATGATCATGTTCTCGAGGAGTTGTTGCAGTTGCTTTGCGTAGAGAAGAGGAAGAAATGTGTTCAATACAATTAAGAGGGCAAAATTTTTCAAAAGTTACCTCGGTGGCAAATTTTTTATTACGTAACCCAATATTCACTTTGTATCTTATATGATCAATTTGAAGGGTGTTACCGACAATGACTTCGATATCTACAACAACTATCTAATTATTAAAATAATGTTTAGAATGTTTGTTTTTAATACTTACATAGTTACAAACCGGTTTGGTTGACGACTATCTTATTTAAAAGTGGAGAAAAGTTTATTTTTAAAAAATGGTAGTAATCCATCCAGAGGCAACACCTTATATTCACTAATATTCTCTATATCTTTCAAGTAAAATATTTCCCAACTCTCTAGACCGTTTGTGATCATTTCTATGTACTTAACACCAAATCAAGTTGAGTGGTTGTGGAGATAGACCATCGTCAAAATCTAAAAATTTAGTATGTAGCAGCAACTAACCAACTGTCGATGACATTGTACTTGAGCTTTTTAACTTCGTGTAAACTATCAGAAGACTCGCTAGGTGTTGGTGATGATGATGGTAAAGAGCTGAAAAAATTATCCTGCCTGGTTGTTGAGATATACCACCTTCTCTTCCAAAATCAAATAATGAGCAGTACAGCAGTGGCAATGTTGATACTAATCCGTTTTCTTTCCTGTAAACTGTTTTCCAATTCTCTAGACGTTGGTGATCATTTCTATCTAAGTATGAGCAAATGAAGTTGCATGGTTGTGGAAATAAGCCTTTCTGAAATTTCAAAATTTAGTATGTAACAAAATAGACTCAATGTATTTGATGTTCCCCTTGAGTTTTTAAGTTCGTGTAAATTATCAACGGCTTCTCCCAGTGTTGGTGATAATGATGATATAAAGTTCAACTACCGATGTCTAAGTTGTTGATTAGAAAAATACCTTTTAACCGTCAAATTTCAAAAAATGCCTGATGACAAGTAACGATGTTGATACTTGTCTGTTTTCTTTCGTGTAAATCATTGGCTGACTCTCTTAGATGTTGATGATCATTTCTATGTAGGTATGAGCAAAGGAAGTTGCATGGTTGTGGAAATAGACCTTGTTAAAATCATTAAATTTAGTATGCAAAAATTTGAGATGATGTATTTCAATCTGCACCGTTGATAAACAACTCCTATTACCACAGCTTCAATCAGATGCACAATAGAGATGCCAAAACTGTATTCATCGTCAAAATCCACAAGGTATTCGCCTAGTTATGTCAACTTTGTTTCTTTAAAATGGGGAAAAATATTTTTTCTTCAGAAAGAACTCCATGTATCACTTGTTATATGCTCTAAATCATTTAGACTTGGCTAATGCGGTTGCTGTTTAGTAGAGGTTACCAGAGCTTCGTTGTTGTGGAGATATGAATCGGTCAAGAAACAAAGAAGTGTTGATCAATTTGACAAAATTTGCCTTTGTAGATATCCTCACTTTTGAAATTTTTCTTAAGGAAATTTACTATGCTAGTAAATAGTTGTTTCATTGGCCATTTTATTTACGAATTTCAGTAGACAAGTATGTCTCAAAGTTACAGGGTAGTATAAACTAACTATGGAGATTGTATTTATCAAATTACCAGGAGCTCAAAAATAAATTTTAGTGTAGAAAAACACCATGCAGTTATAATTATCTTAAAACCACCAATTGACCAACACGACAATTCATTTAAATTTTCTATTCCTTTGATAGAAACATTGTTACAACTTCTTCTACCTTTATACGCAAATGCCCTTAACAGTGGCAGAACGACCCGTGGTGC
>JAWNMV010000647.1:0-10759 GCA_035043635.1 Drosophila rellima
AAAAAAATAAAGAATTTGAGTTTTTACTTCATATTTACAAATATGTTAATATATTTCATGGTAAAAAAACGTAGCGTTTATGAATTTTAATACGAAAATTTAAATCTTCTTTGATAAATAAATATGTGGTCCTGAAAAGGACCGATTTGTTTTGTTGTTTATGCCTTGGGAAAGCACAATTTAAGCACGCTCGCCACGAATACGTCTGGCCAATTGAATATCTTTGGGCATAATCGTGACACGCTTAGCATGGATAGCACACAAATTTGTGTCTTCGAAGAGGCCAACCAAATAGGCTTCACTTGCTTCCTGCAAAGCCATCACAGCAGAGCTTTGGAAACGTAAATCGGTCTTGAAGTCCTGAGCAATTTCACGTACTAGACGCTGGAACGGCAGTTTGCGAATGAGCAACTCTGTGCTTTTCTGGTAGCGACGGATTTCACGAAGGGCAACAGTTCCGGGGCGATAACGATGAGGCTTCTTTACACCACCGGTGGCTGGAGCACTTTTACGTGCCGCCTTGGTAGCCAGCTGCTTGCGAGGCGCCTTGCCTCCGGTCGATTTACGAGCTGTCTGCTTAGTACGAGCCATTTTTCTCTCACAATTTTCACTTTACACAGTCACTGTTGAAAACACAATAAACAAGCGACTGGCTTGGTGCCTCGTTTATATAGAAAAATGGTGGTGGGTTAGAAAGAGAACGAAACATTCGCTATCGCGTACGTCACGAGTCTTGTTTTGCGAGGGTAGTGTGCGAGCAGGATGCAAATATCGCTAGCCTACTCATGTTTTTCTCTTTTTTCGTATAAATAGATGCGGCTGACGCAGACCGGGCATTAGTGTCGATGTGAGTTTCGTGCAGTGTTAACTAAAAAAATTAAAAGTGAAAAATGACTGGTCGTGGTAAAGGTGGCAAAGGCTTGGGCAAAGGCGGCGCCAAGCGTCATCGCAAAGTGTTGCGTGATAACATCCAGGGCATCACGAAGCCAGCTATCCGCCGTTTGGCTCGTCGTGGCGGTGTAAAGCGCATCTCTGGTCTAATATATGAAGAAACTCGTGGTGTGCTAAAGGTTTTCTTGGAAAATGTTATCCGTGATGCAGTCACATACACCGAACATGCCAAGAGGAAGACAGTCACAGCCATGGACGTAGTCTATGCTCTAAAGAGGCAAGGCCGCACTCTGTACGGTTTTGGAGGCTAAAAACCGTTGTGTACAAAATACAAATATCCAAACCAATCGGTCCTTTTCAGGACCACCAAAACATAATTCAATAGAGAAAAAAATACTCAAAAATGAATATTTTTATTATTATTTATTTAAATATCACTAGTTGTTAAACTTAACAAATGAGAGAGAAAAAAAAGGGTGACGAGATGCCAACAACACGCGGTGTTCCCAAGCGGTCCCCCATCTAAGTACTAACCGCGCCCGACGCTGCTTAATTTCGGTGATCGGACGAGAACCGATGTATTCAGCGTAGTATGGTCGTTGGCAAATTCTATTCGCCTAGAGTTTACTTTTCTTCCGCTCAAATTATAAACAAATGCAAAACAAAGTGTTTGGTAAAATAGTCTATTTTACTTAAGCACAACTGTACTTTTTTTATTACAGTCTGTGGCGGCAGTAAAATTGAGTTTTTAAGAGCGTCTCAGGTAACTTTTACAATACAGTAATAAAGGGATTTTCTAAACAGCTAGGTAAAACAATTTATGCATGGAAATAATGGGATACTTTATTAGAAATTAGTAATCTCTTTATTTCCAAAATTTGGTCGTCCTGAAAAGGACGTTTGGGTTTTGGTTGAATTATGTACACGAAAATATCAATTGTTGGTAATTTATGCCTTCTTTTCGGTTTTCTTGGGCAAAAGCACTGCCTGGATATTGGGCAAAACACCGCCCTGGGCAATGGTGACGCCAGATAGAAGTTTGTTTAACTCCTCATCGTTGCGAATGGCGAGTTGCAGATGACGAGGGATAATTCTAGTTTTCTTGTTATCACGAGCTGCATTACCAGCCAACTCTAATACTTCAGCAGCCAAATATTCCATAACGGCAGCCAAGTACACAGGAGCGCCAGCACCAACACGTTCGGCATAATTGCCCTTGCGAAGCAGACGGTGAATACGGCCAACAGGGAACTGAAGGCCAGCGCGGTTGGAACGCGACTTTGCCTTTCCCTTCACTTTTCCACCCTTACCACGACCAGACATTTTTCTTTATTTTTATTTCACTGTTTCACTTTAAACACACAAATATCGAATGCTGCTGCCAGCCGGCCGTACTGCTATATTTATACTTTTTTCAGCTACCTACTTGTTCAGTTAAGGGATGACAGCTGTCGTATAATCGGGAATCGAATTTACGGTTTTCAACATGAAAGCGTTGCTAGAAAAAAAGGTATAAAAGTGAAGCACATCAGCGTGGTGGGTAAACATTTGTGAAGTGAATTTAAAGTGAATACAAAGTGAAAATGCCTCCTAAGACTAGTGGAAAGGCAGCCAAAAAGGCTGGCAAGGCTCAAAAAAACATTACCAAAAATGATAAGAAGAAGAAGCGCAAGAGGAAAGAAAGCTATGCTATCTATATTTACAAAGTGCTCAAACAGGTCCATCCCGACACTGGCATCTCATCTAAGGCAATGAGCATCATGAATAGCTTTGTGAACGACATATTCGAGCGCATTGCTGCCGAAGCCTCTCGTTTGGCCCACTACAACAAGCGCTCCACCATCACCAGCCGGGAAATCCAAACCGCTGTCCGTCTTTTGTTGCCCGGAGAATTGGCCAAGCACGCTGTCAGTGAGGGAACAAAGGCTGTCACCAAGTATACAAGCTCTAAGTAATTTTTAGCCTGATGTACATTGGAAACAACGCAACTTAAACCAAAAGGCCCTTTTCAGGGCCACAAATTACTTGTCCAAAGAATTAATATTTTTGCTAAATAATTAAAATAGTATATATTTAATGCACCCTCAATTGTTAAATTCTATTTGAACGATTAACATGCATTTAATATGGATAAATAAAAAATAAAAAAGAATGTAGGCAAATACTGCGTTGAAAAAGCAAACCTTTTTAGTCAAGAATAATATTTTGATTTGTTATAAAATTAAAAGTGGACCTGAAAATAGCTTTGTGATGAGCTATTCTATAAGTATAGGCTACAAAATATATTTGAAATTTGTTTCTCTTTTTAATTAACAGCTATTAAAAATTAATAAAAATACACATGGCTTGAAAATATTTTTTCCCTTTTGAAATACATTTTGTAGCCCTGAAAAGGGCTGTGTTAAAAAACGAATTGCTTAATTTTGAAATTCGTGCACTAATAGTATTAGGGCTCTTATTTTTTGACTGCTTTTGGCTTTTTGGCAGCAGTAGCAGCTTTCTTTGGTGATGAAGCCGACGCTGCCTTTTTAGGCTTAACACTTGTTGTCTTAGGCTTTGGTGCTTTTGGCTTTGCTGCGCTAGTTATGATATGATTCCGCCGATGTAGTGTGACGTCTTCAACTTGTCGGGTATGCAATGTTGTGTGATTGATTCCGGTTTATATTAGATTTAAGTTTTAATGAAATAAATGACACCACGTTTGGTGTGTTTGAAATTCGTTCTTAGACTGGTTTATTCACAATACTTTTGAATCTTATATACTTAAATGTTTACATTAAATATGAATGTTGCGATCTACATGTTGCTGGAATAATGCTGACGCTGCGTCTCGTCGTCGTGGGTGTCTCGGGTTTCGCAACGGATTGTTGCGATCTGCATGTTGATGGAATCTTGATGGCGGTGCATTTTGTCGTTGTGAGTTTCACAACGATATCGTCTAGTCTGTCCATGCTGAGGAATTGTTGACTTTGTTGGTTTTATGATTTAGCACAATGTACTCAGAGGCGTTGCACTCTTGTTGGTTTAGGGGGCGGGGTGCCGGACGGTACCAGCATGGTAACTCCTCCCCCCCTAGAATGGAGCGACGGCCATAACGAAGGCATGTCCAAAGCGACATCGGTGCTGTGGAATCAGGGGGAAAAAACTGTCCGTTTCCATGCCTTTGCTATTGCTATTATCGATATTACCGCTAAGACTGCTAGGGTAATGTAAACCGTGGTGACATTGTGTGATCCCATTTTCTCGATTTCAGATAATCTGAACAGATTCTTGAAGTTTGCGTGGTCCAAGGCCTCCAGATTTATATCCTCTAGTGTGTTATTAATCATCACATTGGGTGGGGCTTCAAGTGATAATCTGATTGACGGCTCGTACTCATTATCAGGTTGTTCGTATGTCATACCTTTAATCAATACTGAACATTTGTTATACGTAATTATCGCTGAATGGTTGATCTTCTTTGGGGTGGCACACGTTGAGTTTATTGTTAGGTTGTGTGCATTGAACACGAAAATGGTCTGTTTCTCTATCTCCATTACTACCTCATGATTTCCGATTTTCACGATATCGCATGTCGTCCTGTCCTGGTGCCATATCCCACGTAGGCATTTCTCGTCGGATTTGCTGATGTCAGTGTCATTATCCTCGCAAACATATAGATCGTGAATTTGTTGGCATTTTTGTTTTAAAAACTTAAGGTTAATACTACTAGCTAATGCATATTCTGGTATTTTAAAAAAAATAACTATTGTTCAGAGGTAATGGGATGACGTGATACAGAGTATATTGAGTTTTCTCGAAAATTGGTACATTAATTTGGAAGATTATATCAGTATTATTTACAATCGCTTGTAGCTGTAGTAGTCTATACAAATGTTCTTGTGATATTATTTTTAGGTTTTGCTGTTCAATAAATTTTATTATTCTTTCTATTTCAGTTTGGGATAATATAAATGCCGGGATTATCTTTAGTTTAGAGAGAAGTATGCTTTATTATTATTAGTATTACTTATAAAGTCAATGTTGAAATTAATTCGATTAATATATTGTAAAATAAGCAGCTCGTTATGTTCTTCGCTTAATTGTTCATAAATCTTTTTCTTATAATTACTTAAGAAATTAGTTATAATTGTTTGTTCCTTATTTATATGTTTAGTTATATTTTCAAACCTTACGAAGATTTCCTTATTAAATTCTATCTGTTCATTCATCTTTCCGTTTATCTGTTTTGTTTCTTCTTTCGTTTTAGTGAGTGTTTTTTGAATCATTTCTGCGTCGTTTGAGTCCATATTACCCGTCACTACTTTTATAAATGTACCCAATCCGTTAATAAGACCCCTTTTCTGTCTCTGCCTAGGTAGAATCGCGTTGAGTTTGTCTTTTACCTGCTCCAATTTGGCCATTAAAATGCCGATTGTTTCTTTTGCTATCTCTGTACTTTGTATTGAGTTCAAGGCATCTTCTATACTCCGAATGTTAGCGTCATAGTCACCTAACCTGATAACATGGTTGAATTGTTTGTATGTTGAAATTAATCTTGCCTGTCCTAGATCCAACTTGGCTACTTGTTCTTCCTTTCTTATTTCTCGTATGGTTAAGTCTTGTCCGCTTGTCAGAGTGAACCTATAACAAAAAAAAAATCAAGGAACGAATATCAAGTTTGGCGTATTATTTTCCTTTTTATTAATTTTAGATTTGTGTAATTTTTGGTTCTTTTTTGAGATAACTGTTACACCTTGGTCTTCCTTTACTTCATGGGTAGTAAACCTGGGAGTTAGTTTGTTCCTTCTATTTTCTTTCCGAAATATAGTGCGCTCTGGGTCGACGTCTATTGGATCTGTTCTACTTGTGTTTAATTTCTTTATGTTTTCTTCTTTCTGTTTCTGTATTTTTTTTTATCACTACAGGGTAAATTCGTTCCTTAAATTCATTTAATTTGGTTAGATAATCATGTTCATCGTTGGATTTTATAGTGGTATTGAAAATGTGTGTCCTGCCTGTAAATAACTCCAATGGGGTCAATTTTGTTGCCGAGTGAATTGAATTGTTGTAGGTTATGAATACCTCCGCTAATATGTCGTCATGGTCGCGGCTAGATTATTTTTTTTTTTTCTCCATAATGATTCTGTATATCTCGGTTAATGTGGAATGTAGTCTTTCTACAGGAGCGTTGCTCGAAGATTGTTGAAAAGAGGTAATATGTACATGAATATTGTATTGTTTGCAAAAATCGCTAAAAAGTTTTGACGAATACTCTGCACCTTGGTCACATATCAATTTCTTAGGTATGCCATATGAACTCATGAAACTTCTTATCGACTTAACTACATTCAAACTATCTCTAGCTGGGATGGTGTATCCTGCAGCGAATCTTGAAAACTTATCTATAACCGTAACTATTGATTTCCCGTTAATTGTATATAAGTCTGTATGGATGATATCCAGCGATAAGTTGGGGGTTTCTGTTATTTGAAAGTCGATTTTTTGGGGGCTCCTGTCGTATTTAAGAGTTTGACATGTTTGGCAGTTATTTATAGTTTCTGTTATTTTTGCTTTCATGTTTGGGAAATAAAACTTTCGTTTCAAATGAAGGTAAGATTCTTCTATTCCCCTATGATTACTACTACCGTGGTATTCCTTTATCTCTTTTTTCTGTTCTGCGATGTCTGTTAGATCTATTAACATTGTTGTGCATCTTGTTACCTTATATAATTTACTATTTGTAAATATACATGTCATATGCTTTCTGAATATTATTGAATATTTCATCCGTTGCATAAATTGCGCATGTCCTATTGGGTTTTAGGAATTCTTTTAAAGTTCTTGCTAATTCTTCGACATTAAATTGCGGTTTTGAAATGACTTTCCGAACTTTCTTAAAAATTGTTGCCGACTGTACGTCGTCTGTTTGTCCTATTTTAAAAATAAGTTGATAGTTATACTCATTGATCGGTTTCTCTGAAGTTTGTATAGGGTTCGTATTATCTTGACTGTTCGCAAACATATTAATTTCGATTCTGCTCAAAGCGTCTGCCACTACGTTTCGAGAACTCGTTCCTTTAACTCGCCCAACGATATAAATTTTGCTTGGTGATATAGTTTGTGTGTCGACAAGGCTGTTCTAATCGAGATTGGTGTCTCTAAATTTGAAAATTGACATGCTGGCACCATGTCCGGGTTTAAGAAGGAATTGGAAGATCCCGTATCAATTAGAAATTTCCATGGGGTTCGGTCCACCGATTCGATTATTACGTAAGGTAGTGCCTGTCCGTGAGTTTTCTGGTCTATATATCTTGTCTGTCCCCTGAGGCTTCTAACCGAAAATTTCCGTGCTCTTCTATATTATGAGCGACACTTCTGTTTGCATCTTGTTCAATGTTGTTAAAATGCGTAGTGTTCGCATTTCTGAACTTATTCTCCTGCCTAAATCCTGTCTCTCTTGGAATATTAGATTCCTGTTTCGGCATAATAGCCCGACTGTTTCGGTTATCGCTTCTACTCATTCCGTAACCCGAATGGCTAGGTCCATTCCTATCCCAGTCGCGTCTCTGTCCATAACTATTATTAGTATTGTAATACTGCCTCGGCTGGCTGTTCCTTTGATAACAGCCCCTGTCATGTTGATACGGTCGGTCATATTGGTTGTTCCGTTGATATTGGTTCTTCGAAACAGTATTGTCCCTTTGGTCAACTTGTCCATCGTATTGTTTCGGTCTCAAAAATATGTTTCTTTCTCTGATTGCTATCTCATATGCTTTTTGTAACGTTTCTGGATTTCTACCCCTAACGAAGCTACCTACATTACCTCTAAGACCGGTAAAGAAAGCTTTCAAGCAAGTTGCTGCATGGGATTCTTTCTTTGCTTCTACTGCTGCCATGTTTGTTTCTTTCATGTGAGTTAGATCGAACAATGCTCTTTGAATATTCCTGACTTTATCAAAAAATTTCTCCACCGTTAGTTTTCTGTATTCGAGCTGGTTAAGGTCCCGAATAAGTGTTTGCTCTGTCCTTTTATCCGAAAATTCCTCAATTAACCGGCTTTTTATCTCGTCCCAGTTAAGTCTTGTAGCCGTCAGGAGTAGTGCCTCATTCGCTTTTCCCTGAATCTTGTGACGAATTTCCCTTAGGGCTAACAGTCCATTGGGCGTCTGATCTGCTCCACGAATGAGCATCAGCATGTCCTCAACATTGTTGATGAACTCATATAGTCCCGTCGCGCTGCCCTCGTATGGGGGCATGGATTTGATAACGTCCGACAACTTGAAAGTACCCATTATGTCCATCTGTACCTGCATCAGTCCTTGTCCCAAAGGTGGTGAGGCGGAGGCCTCCGAATTCATTGTACTTGTACTAATGTTTGCCCTCTTCGCTAAGGTGTTACTAGCTTCTGACTCAATTTCTTCGGGAATATTTGGCAAACTAGTGCTCTGCCTTGTTCTCGGCCTACCCAACAGAGTTGTTTTCTTCTTGTTTTTGTCTGTTTTGAACATTTAACGTTTTTCGAACTTGGCTACCAAATTACTAGGTTCTTATTTTGAATGCAATCAATTGGTTCTTTCTTGGAATTAAGTATATATTGTGTGTATGGGTAAATATGAGTAATTAATTGGTTATGCCTATCTTTTTCTTATATATAAGTTTGTAAGTGTTTATATGTATATGTATACTTAAATCAAGTGTATTATGTGTAGGTTGGCCTGTAGACAAGGTGACCTCTGTATGGTGTCGGGGTGGCTAAAGCCTGTAATATAGGTGTGTTATTATTTAAATTCTTCTATTTTTGTGTGAATGTTCATATATAGCAAAACCCGACGACATAGTGTCTGGAGCTTTTAAACAAAGAATCGTAAAAATCGACGCATGTGTAGCTTTTGTGTCAGTGTGTATATTCTGCTTTTATTTTTCCAACTTGGCTGCTAATTTGAAGCCACTGAAAACACTGTGCGATACAATGGGCTCAATTGGCTCAAACGTTCAGCAGCTTGACTAGTCATTTCCTGCGCGATGCAAGATGACTCCAGCCAACAGCACAGCACTTTATTTTTTATTTTTATATTTTTTTTTTTATATATATAACATGTTTATTCTGATTTAATTTTTTCAACTTGGCTGCTAGTTTGAATCCACTGAAAACACTGTGCGATACAATGGGCTCAATTGGCTCAAACGTTCAGTAGCTTGACTAGTCATTTCCTGCGCGATGCAAGATGACTCCAGCTAACAGCACAGCACTTTATTTTTTTTTATTTTATATATTATGCATACATGTTATTTTTTTTTTCTTTTTTTTTTTTGTTTTATTATTCCTTTTTTTTTTTTTTCAAGTATAGTTCGGATAGACCGGAAAAAATGTTCGATACATTTGTTCCAGTATCTCCAAATATTTGTGAGTCGAAATGCATTCGTTCTGCGCGATGCAAACAAAACATCGGTCAACCGAAAAGTTTCTGTATAATACAGTAACTTAGCCGCTGACTACATCGACGTCACCTCTCAGTGGGGTTCATGCAATTTTTTCACTTTACTTTTTGATCTCATTCTTTTCTTTGTACACACACACACTGACACATGATCACATTATTTTCCAAATTCTTTCCATTTTGTCGATTCGCGTCTTCTTTCTTCCATTGCTCTTACTTACAATACAATAATAATATTTAATCCTATCCTATATGAATGTTGCGATCTACATGTTGCTGGAATAATGCTGACGCTGCGTCTCGTCGTCGTGGGTGTCTCGGGTTTCGCAACGGATTGTTGCGATCTGCATGTTGATGGAATCTTGATGGCGGTGCATTTTGTCGTTGTGAGTTTCACAACGATATCGTCTAGTCTGTCCATGCTGAGGAATTGTTGACTTTGTTGGTTTTATGATTTAGCACAATGTACTCAGAGGCGTTGCACTCTTGTTGGTTTAGGGGGCGGGGTGCCGGACGGTACCAGCATGGTAACTCGGGCGTCGAACTATTGACCGATGTCGAACTTGAGCTGCTGAAGTTGGACGAA
The DNA here is from genome assembly GCA_035043635.1 of Drosophila rellima. Lineage (NCBI taxonomy): Eukaryota > Metazoa > Arthropoda > Insecta > Diptera > Drosophilidae > Drosophila > Drosophila rellima. Next base: position 9,898 of record JAWNMV010000647.1, read on the forward strand.
TTGTGAACTGCAGGTGATCTTGCACAATATCGGTCAATGACACTGCTGTTGCGCTTCCGCTCTGCCATTTAAGCAACGGTTTGGCAACTCGTGTTAACTTATATATGTTGCTCATGGAATGCGCTCCAGACTGAGCGTGGGATATGCAGCGTAAGCATAAATGGTCAGCTGGTGGGCTAGTGAACCGCGCTGCGTAATATGAGCCAGAGCCAATACATATAAGTGGCTCTGGTTTGTTTAGCTTATAATTGTTATTATATGTCAGCTCGTTAATGACGCACTGCATGCGTTCCAGTTTTATGATGTGAGCCAGCTTGAAAACGCCGTTGATTCGCCAAACAACGCCTTGTTGTAAGGGAACAACCGGTGCGTTGTATTTGAAAACATGGAGAGCGGCTGCCATTTGAAATACGGCCATGCTTACAATATAAAAGTGGGGTGGTGTACATAAAATTATATAGAACTTAAAAATAGTTATTTAAGAAGACTTGGTCAAAATTTCAATCCCTTAAAGCTTTAAACAATATTTTGTGTATTTTTATAGTGACAACTTTTTCGAAATTCGACCTTTGTGATGGTTGTTAGAATTTATTTAATACTATTCTTATTTTTAAGATATTTTTTCTTTGGGTTTTTGCATTTTTATTTATTTATTTTATTTTTTTTACCCTACCACCATAGTTAGCTTAACTGTTATTTAATTCTATTTATAGTTATAGTGTACTTTGTGTTTCCTTTCTTAGTGTTTTCTGTATATTTAGTAGTTTATGAATCGTTCTATATTCGTTTCCCTGTTCACACTTTTTTCTCTTTTAGATTGAACATGGAAAAACAGATATAAACTTTTTTTATATAATGAAAG